>BMAW01022454.1:208468-218861 GCA_019974015.1 Nephila pilipes
TATATATATATATATATATATATATATATATATATATATATATATATGTATGTATATATATATGAGAAATAATAGAAATTTATATCAGAAATAATAGAAAAATAAACAAAATATCAGGGAAATATGAAATTTGAAACTTTTAAGAAAAACATGAAATTGTTTGAAAAGACATATAAGGAGAATAATATGGTGAATGTTTTAACAGGTTTCAGACTGTTAAGCTAGGTAATTCTAGAATTATAGGCCTCACTAACCCCATCAACAAAATACATTACTAAAAAATGGTTATAACACCAAAAATATAAATTGAAAAAAATTCTGAAAACTGACATCCAACTTACATATAGTTCTGCCTTTTTTTCAGATTTTTTAACTTATTTTTCAAAATGTAACAAGTAAAAAAAAAAGCTCTTAGTAATGTATAAGTTCCCAAAATAATTTTTTATAAAAGATATATTTCTGAACAATACGAGTATAAGTTATATGATATAGTGCATCTGTAGGGATAAAAATAAATCCAAACGCACTTCTGAAAAAAAAAAAAAGTGATGAATATGTAAAGGGCTCTTTATCAAACGTCAGAAATACCGTAAACATGGTTTGTGTACATACATTTGATTTCAAGAGGAACAGAAAAGGAGAATAAAAAAAATGTCACGATCGCGTGAGAATCTCGTGACAACCGATTTCATTTATCTACCACTTTACGGTGGTTGAGTTTTGAATGGAAACACGCAAATGCTCAGTTATGGTCGCCATGAAGTAAGTGCAAATATGGATTTCTAGCACTTTTTTGAAGAGCCAGCTCACTTCGTAACTCTTGAGGAGTAAATACAAATGAATTTGAATATTAAGAGATGTTGTTTGTGTGTGTTTGTGTTTGTGTGTGTGTAATGAAAAGAGCATTTCAGTAAAATAAAGAAATAATTCAAAGTAATGAAATAAAATTGGTATAGATGCAAATATTAAAACAGGAAAAAAAAATTTAAAGCTGCAAAAAACATACAACATTTTTTTAGATTACAGAAAAAGCAAAAAGAATAACAGGTAATTTTAATTACCAAAAACATAGAACGAAAACAAATTACACAACAAAACAATTAAGAAATTTATCAATATACCTGAAAGAATACTAAACCTATAAATAATGGTAAGAAGATAAAGTTCAACTCATGAAAAAGCACAAACCGAAAGCATTAGGACAAAGAAAAGAAAAAATTAAATTAACATTTTTAAATACTGAATTTGACTTTTGTCAGATTTGCTGGTTAAACACACACGCGCATGTATATATATATATACATGCACATGTAAGATGTTAATATTGATGATGCTATTTTCTTTCAAATTAGTAAAAATAAAAAGATGTTAAATCTTTCTTTTCTTATCTTTTTATCCTGAATATTTAAATGTATTGCAAACTAATATCCCATTAAATAAAACGGAATACATCTGGACTTTTTTTAAATTAGATAATAAAATTTCTAGCAATATGAACCTTTTTTTTCCCTTCGAAACTCATAAAGTTCCCTTATTTGGGAGTTCTTTAAACTTGAATATTTTTAGAAACGTAATTTGTACCAAAATATTACGTAATACCAGACTAAAACAGATACTTACATTAACCTGTATAAATGTCAGAAAATTTGTTTGAATGCAAAATTTCCTTTGAATTTTATTTTAAGTTAGTTAGAATAGTTATAAATATAATAATCTTAATTTATAGTTTTCTTCTTTGGTTTGGTTTTAATTTTTTCATTTTTGCATTTATATTATTGTTTTCAAATATGATTTCTTTCTCTTTTTATTTTGTATCATTTTTTTATTCTTTTTTCTATTTTTCTCATTTTGCTATTTTTTAAAGTCTTTAAAATTCATTTCCATTAGTAAATTCCTTCTCTCTGACACTACATTTCCGGTTTTAAGGAGGCAGGAAAATCTAGGTATGATAATGTTAAATACGTATTTTGTGATTACATGCAATTGTTTCATGTGAGTTTTTTTTTTATCTTTTTTTAATATACTTGATTAATTTTTGGATTGTTCTTTCTTTGTTTTCATTCATTAATATTTGGTTATTTCTCTTTATCTATATATTTTATTTGGTTTTTATATTGCAATATGGTCTTTTCGCATTTGTTTAGTTTGAACAAAATAAAATTTCTATATTTTTTTGTAAGTTAGGTCTTAAGTTTGGGGAAAGTTAGGTCAATAAATTATAGTAAACTTACAAATCTTTCTTAAACCAGATTCAGAATTTATAAAAGTTATATTTCATTTTCTTTTAGGTTTATTTCTTTATTTTGTTTTCATTGTTTTCCATGCATAGGTTTAATACTTTTTCATATTTTGAAGCTTATGTTCTCGCTGTTTTATCATGTATTTTTTCCGATGTTTGTTCTTTTTTTTGTAGTTGTTTTGTGAGTTAATTTTCTTTTTTTCTAGGCTTTAGAAAATAAACAAATTTTTATTTTCTTTTATTTTTCTACAATCTAAAAACTTTATGTGGGTTTGCATTGCAATTTTAAGGAATTCTACTTAATTTTACTTCTTGTTTCCTTAATATTTTAAATTTATTTCAATTGTTTTATTATATTAAGGAAATATTATATACATGTAATATATATAATATTATATATAATATTATATACGTACATACATGTGTGTGGGTTTTAAACAAATTAATATCCTAAATGTTTAAATATTAAAAAAATAACTATAGAAACTCTTAAGAATAAAAAGATATCAAGCATTGTGTTATTAATTGAACGAAGGTCACAGTAAAATCATATAAAAGACATGATTTTAGAGCTTACTGTTATTGTATATAAACTAGTAACTTATAAAAATTAATATAATACCAAAAAACATGAAGAAATATGAATTTATTAAAAATTACTTAGAATTTAGGAAAATCTCTTCTAAAAAAAGGGCACTATAAACATTTCAAGAAGTAAATCAAATACAAAAAAGTTTCTGAAAATTAGAATCAATTAAAAAAAGAACGAAATGAAGCAAGGTAATAAAGTAATAAATGATGCTGCCATAGACTTAGGAATATGATGCGTGGTTAAACTCTTTTTATAGGGTCCTAGCCATCCGACTCAGCTAATACTTTATAAATAAAAAGTTAATAACCAATAACTGAAAAAAATTAGACAATTACAAAACATTATTCAAAGGGAAAATTAATAAATACAAAATGGAATAAAATATCAAAAATAAAAGTAATCACCACAGATCCAACTTACTTAATTTAAAAACATAAAAAAAACTTATAAGAAACAGCTAAGATATGAATCATAATTATAGTATTACTGCAAGCAAAAACCAACGTTATAATCATGCAAACACATTATACTTCTCTCTTTCTCTCTCTCTTTATATATATATATATATATATATATATACAGAGAGAAGACTTGCAAACAAATCTTGTAGTGATTTACTTTTTTTAAGATTCCTGCAAATTATGCAATTATATGTAAATTTCATTATAGTAAATTACTGAATGAACACGTATTAAGCAATAATGTTTTCCTAATATTGTCGGTTGTATGGTTTTATTAACGTCGCACAAGAAGCAACACGAGGACTATTGGCGATGAATCGCGTAATTTTGAACCTCGGTCAAGTGACGAATATGACAACTGAGCTCTTAAAAATTCTAATCAGAGGGTATATTAAACTTTAATAGGAATCTCGTAATTTTAGGCCGTTGCCATGACACTTGAACTGGTACCTCCCTATCCGACTTCCTCACCACGCCATTGGAAGGACTTAGGACGTCGACCAGATTTAGTGTGCCCAGCTACATAGCAGGTCTTTAGTGCCATCAAAGATCGTGCCCACGACTCGAAGAAAACCTCTGGCCACTAGTCCGCTACCATGACCACTAGGATACCGCGGCCATCACCAAATATAGTAATAGTGAAAATATTAACATTTTTTTTGCTCTTAGTAAAAAATTGGATATTAATTTTACAAATATCAAATATCTGTGCATTTTTTACGCTAAAATTTCAAAAAAAAATCCAATTAAATACAACAATATCAAATAGTTATTAAACCTTAAAGTTCAATAATATTAAAGAACTTCTTTGTTGTGTTTTGGAGCATGATTATGCCGTTAATTTTTTTTAAATATTATTTACATTGTAAATATATTGACTATCAGTGTGAATATATATAGTGATATTTTTTCAAATCTACCACACAACATTAAGTCCACAAAGTAAAATTATTAGACATCTAGCTGTGAAGATTACAATTGCACTTTTCCCAGTTTAAAATTTTTTGCACATTCTTCGGAACATTTTAATCGTTTACAAATTTTAGTATTGCACACAACCAACCAAATCATATTTTCATATTTAACCAATTAACAACAACTTCCTTTTTTTTTTTTTGACTTTCTGATAATGATGACATTTTGCTTTTGAGTATATATAATATTTATGTTTAAGCACATCCTTTTGTTGAAGGCAGTTTTTTTTTTTTTTTTTTTTTATTTTGCTTAACTACTTTTTAGATAGAGTCTTAATTTCTTTGAATTTTTTTCGGAAGAAATGGTTTCGTATTTTTATTACTTTTTAATTTTATTACGATATTCTTTTTTTTAATCTATGAAAAAATAACTTTTTTATTTCTTTACCTTAAATTATTATGGTCTTTGGTCATAGGATAACTCAACTCAGCCTATCAAGTTGCTAATGAGGAAGTTTGGTACCATAAAACTAGTTTAACCCGGCAAATTTAATCTCCACTCCGAAATTACCTTTTGATTTGCTGGTTCCAATCCTTTTGTTCCGTTTTGTTTTTCTATTTTGATTCCCCATTCCATTTTGTTTTGAGTTATTATTATTATTATTTTAAAATTGGATTGGTTTTATTAATGTCACACTAGAAGCACTATTGACGACGGACCTAGTAATTTTGAACCTCGGTCTAGTGACGAGGACGACACCTGAGCTGGCTCCTCGGTCTCAAATAGTTTTGGAATATTTATGATATTATTTTCTTTCAAATTTATAATAATAAAAATGAAAAACCTTTATTTTCTTTTTATCCAAAGCATTTAAATTTGTTGCAAACTAACATTAAGGTGAATGACTTGGAATATTAAGATATATTTTCAAAAATACAAGGGAATGAAATTTGTAATAGATATGTTAAAATGGACCTTTTTTTCTCCTTTGTGATTCAAAAATTAGTATTATGGTGAAGTTCATGTAGCCTGAGTATTCTAGGGGGGAAATTTATAACCAAATCTTACGCAACTTTAGGCTTGTGACTAAAATTTAGGATATTTACATTAACTTGGATAAGTTTTAAAACATTTTGTTTGCAGAATTTCTTTTGAATTTTATTAAGAAATTTAAAATAAAATTATTATAAAGTTGGTTACATTTTGCTTTTTTTAATTTCGTTTTTAAGGTTGATTTTAAATTTTGATTCAGTCTATTAATAAATTTTTTTTTAAATTTTTTTCGGTTCCTTATTTCTACATTTACTTTATTTTTTTATTTGTTTGTTTTTGTTTTAAAGTTTCTTAAAATTCTGGTTGGTGGGTGTGTAACTCTTTTTCATTAAAGTGATAACTAATTTTTAAAAAAAAATTGGTGGGAAAATCAGGGCATTAAATCCTTATGGTCTAAACTTTTTACACTTTATTAAGTATATCCTGCTACAATTAAGCAAAAAGATAACAAAGTATATTTTTATGAAAGTATTTTTTTTTTGTTATTAGAATAGTAAAACAGCTCTTCCTAGAATCCTAGAATGATAACACTGGAAGTCCTCGTAGAATCCTAGAATGATAATGCTGGAAGTCCTCGTAGAATCCTAGAATGATAATGCTAGAAGTCCTCGTAGAATCCTAGAATGATAATGCTATTAGAAATAATAGAATAGCTAGAAGTCCTCGTTGCAAAAGAAAACTTTTAAATAAGAAAACGATAAAGGTTTAATATTCCAGATAAGAAAACTATAAAGGTTTAATATTCCAGATTAGAAAACTGTAAAGGAAATATCTACATAATAAAGAAACCCTTAAATTTTAGGATTATAAAATAATTTATGATCTTTTAATTTAATTATTATTTTGTAGGAGAAAAAATTAAATTATTATATTTATATAACATATTAATACTTTACATTTGGGCTTAAGAACTGGAAATTATTATTCTTTAATCTTTTTAAATAAAGATAATGATATAGATGGCTCATGTATATATATATTCAAGATATTACTAATTAATTAATTGATTAATTTATCAGTAAAACCACTAATAAGGATAATTAATTTATAATAATTATAATACATTACATTTAATGAATAAATCTTTTAATAACATTAATATAAATAATATTTGTAAAAACATGTGCATCTTTTTCTCCTTAAAAATGATAATATTAAAAAAGCATTCAATCACTGTTTAAAATGGACATGTTTATTTTCAATTGTGATAATTTTATGGATTTACAAAATACACTAAATTGTAGATGTATGGTTATAAAAGTTAATGATCATCTCAACATTTAACTATAGAAGATTTTAAGTTAGATAGAGTTAATATTTATAAAGAGTAAGTATATTAAGAAATATGCATAAAAATACAAGATATTCTCTTGTATTCCTAAATAATAAGAAATAGATTAGTAATGATTCAGATAACTTTAAATTAATATTAAAGCAATCAAATACGGATTACTCAAATTTTTCAGTAAATTTGAATTCAATATTATTAAAGACATTATAATCCTTAAGGCAAAATCGTAGATAATAACAAATTTAAGGATGTTAAACAGTCACCGTAAATCTACAAAAAAAGATTTCATTGTAGGATATGTTATCTTTATGTAGGAATATAACTAGGAATTACACAGTTAGTTTCATATAATTCTATAATAAAATGCTTAATAAATATTTTGAAAAATAAAATACCTCTTGATACTAAAATTCTAGACATTGAAAAAATTCACAATATATTAACTTCTATAAAATATATAGAGTATTAAAATAAATATTAAATATCCACAAATTTTTAACACCTAAATTTATAAAGATTTTGATTAAATTTAAAACTGTTTAGCAAAAGGCTATAATACATATAGTATAAAAAAATGATAAAATTCTACATTCTAAATTACAAAAGACAATCAATAAACTCAATGGGATAGCTATTATTAAAAACAATGCAGATATACTTAAGTATATACAAGATAAAAATATCTTCTCAAATTATAGCCTTGAATTTGAAAAGTTCTCAATTCTAATGATATTGGAGATCTAATGAAAGTGTTTTCAATACATTTTAAGCAACATAACTTAAATAAAGTTATCACTAATGACAAATTTAATAGACTAATTTGACTAGTTCTTCAAGAAAATTATATTAAACTCTATGGTAAAAAATGTAAACAGATTTAAAAAAATCAGCTAGTGATAGCTTATTTAATATTTAATTACATTTTTATGAACAAAGCCATATAAACATCTAAAAAATATAATTATCAATGACCAGATGACTGAATTATCTTTCAAAATTATAATAATTTCGTAGTTAAGCCTAGCATTTTTCTTTATTCTAAATAATTAAATTTATTTCAAACAAATTAACATAATAATCCATATAATTTTCTAGGTGTAAATCTGAAAATAAAAAAATATATACCATGTATATTAAGCAATAATATACATGATAAATTAAATTCCTTTAATTTTCTAGCTATTAAAGCTCCATTCTGGAATAATAATATTCGTTTAGTGAATTATAATTACAAATTATAGACACCATAATAATACTTGTGAGTTGATAAAATTAAAAACTTTAAGAAATTATTTGGTAATTGCTTAAATTCTAATTACCCTAATAATAATAGTTATTATTATTATCATTATTATTATTATTTATCTTGACGACCAGTTCAGATATGCCTGGATACATTCAGAACAGCGTACAGATCCTATCCTTACTGTACAACATCACACAAGCTCACAAAAGCTCGTTATCGATTAGGATGTCACCGCCAGTCCCCTTTACTTATTAATTGTGGCACACTCGCAGTTCGCATATAGAAGAAATCATATGTACCGTCATTCCTTATATGCCACCTCGGTCTAACTCTTCGACAAAATAATGTCAATCCGAGGTTGCCGAAAATTCGAACAATTTTTGGTCTGTTAGCTAAACTTATCTCTATTGCATACAAACTATTTGAGACTTGATGAAAAGATACCTACAATTGATTGATTGATTTTCTATTAAAGTCGCAATCAGAAGCTATATGAGGGCAATTGGCGACGGACTTCGTAATTTTGAACATCGGTCAAGTGACAAGCACGACACCTGAACTGGCATCCCCCTCTTCAAACTTCCACACCATATGAATGGGAAGGCTTTGAACCTCGACAAAATAACATGCATTAGTGGAATCACAACTCGGCGGAAACAACCCTGACCGAGAACTCGCGGCGATCATGACCACTAGGCTACTTAAACCTCAATAGAATGCAAGAAGAGATGTTGGTGAAGTTTACTGCGAAGATAGAGAGATCACTTCCAAATTTTCTTAAGAAATCTATATTTTCTTTTGGCTTTTTTTCTAAATGAATTACGTTTAATTCCCAATAACTATAATTTGCACATTGTGTTATATATATTCCACAGTGTATAGATAAAAACACATCAATTAATCTTAGTGAGTCTGTGTATCTATACATAATCAGTATCGATACGTACTATTATTTCTTTACATCGAAATTACTAGATTTCATGTATTTTTTGGAACCATCGATTTCGATGTATAGAGATCCGACTTTTACTCGCCTTTTACTTAAAGTACACCTGTTAAAAATACACCTGTGATCAATCGAACTTGACGAAACAACGCCATCCACATATTTGCAACCAAACCCACTAGGCTACTGTGGCCAAGAGAAGATGCTTGCAACCATTCTAAAATGTTGCGATTCAGCTCAACAGAGGGAGATTATTTGGCAAGAAATTCAGCAAGACATCATTCGGGAACTTAATCAACCCATGCCAAGTCGGATTACATCTGGCATTCCAACCAAAAATAGACCAACTCCTTACATATTTCACTTTGCAATGATCGAATTCTGGAATAGAACCTCCATTTGTTCTGAAATTGTAATTCTTTTCCTTTATATGTATGTTCATATCTCATCAGTACTTTTCTCACCTAAATGAATCAACTCTATATGGTGTGTCAATTTTTATGTCTTAGAGTATTAACAAATGAATAAATACATCTTCGAAAATATTTTAAAGAATATGTGAAGACATGTTATGTATATTTTCATACAGGTTAAGTTATAATAATAATATCATTCCGAAGTAAATTTTTCTTTCTTTTTTCCAAATTAAATATTTTGAAGTGTAAACACCTTGGTCATTTTTTATGATAGCCATTTTGCTGCAATTTTACTGAGTGGGAAAATTTGGATCGGTAAAACATGCTTAACCATGCATGTCAGTTCAAAAACAGATACGGCGTTTTAAATTACTTTATTTTCATTTTGTCTTTCTTAGTCTTCCTTTCTAGAGTTTGTTTTTTATTTGATACTTAACACTAAATTTTTGCATTTTGAATATAATTATTATTAATCATCTACACTTCATGATATTATATATGTTCGTGCGTGTTTAAAAAGTTTCTTAAGTAGAATTATATATAAGAATTTCATTAAAATAGATCTCACTCTGGAATAAAATCTCAGAAATGTGTATTTATGTTTATTGTTCTTTTACTCCTTTTATTTTTATATAATCGACTCCATACTGATAATCATTTATGCATGTAATTTGATGTTAGAGAGACTCTTATGATATCGAATTATATGGCAATTAATCTATGTTTTATTAACATTTAACATCAGAAAAGACTATACGTACCACAAAATTCTACTCTACAATTTCAAAATAAATCTTACTAATATTTAGTTTACTGTTATACATCATTTTTTTAAAAAAAAATATTGATTAATTTTTAAATAATATTAAAGAAATCTTATTTTAAGAAAAGTTACTTTTACTAAATGTAAATTCTTTTTTAAATTCTGTATTTAAATTCATCATCGTTTGCATATAAATATTATATTTTCATTTTGTTTTAATTTCCATATGGTACATATTTTTTTCTTCAATATAGTGAAGAAACACATAATTGAATTAAATATTATGAATAACATTAAATACTAATTTGTTACAATTTCTTAGTTCAGTATCCTCTTCTTTGTTCAATAGGAGGCAGTTTAGACGTACTTTGAAGAAATTTCTACGGTTCTAAGGCGGTCAAAATTTTGAAATGTATTACCCTATTTTTTTTTGTATGCGTCTTATTTAATTTTTGAATTTTCGTGAAAAAA
>BMAW01022459.1:0-23878 GCA_019974015.1 Nephila pilipes
ATTCTCTCTCTCATCCCCCATATATATATATATATATATATATATATATATATATATATTATCTCTAACGGAAAGTTTAATACATTAGTTAACCGAATGTTTAAAGAAAATTACATAAATTTGTTTTAATTTGTACCACAAAAAAGAGGATAGTCTAGAAATAGCTTAGTCTATTTATATTCACATTCATATGAAGGAAGTTTTATAAATAAAGAAAATAGTTTTATTATTTACAGATATATGCAAGACTTAATCGTCTTTAATTATTATAATAATTCTGTAAATAAATCTAATATTCTTATATTAAATATAGAAATTTAAACCAGAATAGAATTAAAAAAAATAACAAATAATCTGTATTCTTAAGAGTAAAAGATATTATTATAAATAATGGAGCAAAATTTATGACAAAAGAGATTCTTTAAAATTTCAAGTTTTTAAATCAAACAAATGAAAAAAAGTAAAGTAATAAGAAAAGCCAAAATTTAGAACAAAGGAGGTAATGTAATCAATTCTGTTCCATACTTTGGAATGGAATAATGTGTGTTTATACCGGTAATAACAGATCTACCCATTATATTGAAGTGAATGACATTATTAAAGATGATAATTAATCAAAAAGGAAGGTCAAACACAGGAATAAAGAAAGAAGGTGAACATTGGAAACATAATTATTCAATTACACTTAAAAATACCTAAGTACATTTAAATAATATCGTCTGAAATGTTTTAACACTAATTAAAAGTTTTAACAAGAAATAGTTAAGTTAATTCAATCAATAATTATATACAAATTTAAGCAATTTAAAACATAAACAAATACTTACAAAATACATATCATCATAATTATAAAAGGTGGAACCATATAATTAAGATAAAATCACAAGAAGAGTGAAAGTTTTTTAACATAAAACAAAACTTATATATATATATATATATATATATATATATATATATATATATATATATATGAAAACTTACAAATATTTTTTTTTGAAATTATAGAAAATATATTAAAAGAATTAAAACTTCTTATTTATAAAAACGAAATAATAATAATAGTAATAATAATAATAAAAAAACAGTTTATAATGGGAACAAATAACCTATATGATATTTGTGACTTTGGGCTATTCGAGGGTTTTTCTATACTAATCTCGAGAACTTTATATAACTTTAAATTGCATAGAATTACAATTTCTTCCCAACTAAAATGAAATGTGATTAACTAAATTAGATGAAGATGTCAGTAAAATGAAGCTAAATAGAGATAATGAAATGTAAGTGAAATAGACTAAAAGGCAAAGGAGGATATATAGAGGAAAATGACTGGTTGATTAATGTACAGATAATTTGAAACACCTTAATTAGTTTTGTGGATTGAAGAGAATTCTATTTAAAGTATTAAGTGAGGAAGTTACTGTTTGTGAGAATAGTTGTATCCCGAATGAGTGAATTGGTAAGCTAAGATTTCATATAATCATAATTAGAGAGTAATTGGTTTAATTGAGCTAAATATTTATTCAAGAAAGAACGATATTAGCTATTATCATTTGATAATTAATGAAGTATTTTGTTTTGTTCTCATTTATCATGAATTGTTATTAAATAGTTATTATATTATACACTCGTATTCGATTAAGAAACGGCACAAAAGTAGAGCAATGGAGGGTGGTCGTTAAAAGCTAGTTAAACATGTCTTACAAATTCAACAATAACAGCAGAAAATTGTTATTTATGAGTATGAAATTCTATAAATTAAAAATTCAAGATGTATAAAATTCGCATTACAAAAAACATAGTTTATACACACACACACACATATATACACACACATACATACACACATATATACATACATATATATATATACAGAGAGAGAGAAAGAGAGAAAATGTTTAATTCAATTGAAATCAAATGAAAATAGAAAAAGAACATGCAAAGTATGAAATCCACAGAATTAAAAAAAAAGATTCTAAATATTTTTATGGGAACTAGGCACAGCAACAGCTTCACACTAATATAACGCTTACAAAACAACATTTTTTCAACATGCTAAAATCTGAAATATAACATTATATATTAAAGAAAAAGGTACCAATGAGAAGAATTCGAAAGATTTTTAAACTATACTGGTATGCAAACTTAAGCAACTATGTAAATTTTTAGCAGATAGCCATGAAATTGCAGAAAAAATGATTATTGGGATCAGTAAAATGAACACACTATTCAGTAGAAAGGTGATGCGTATGCAAATTCAGGAACAAAACGTTATAGGCGACGTGAATGTACGCAAAATGCATGCGGTCGGCGCGAGCAATTCAAGACTACAATAAAAGGAAGAACAGAGGTGAAATTAAAGACATTCGCTGCAAGAGCAAGTGAGAAAGAAATATGGCTAGCAAGAATCACCTGGACGACTTAACACGTTGAAGAATGATAGGAAAGCTAGAGTAGGGCTTAGTTCGACCTGTGTAGTTGAAAAGATCGGAATCAACAAGTGTTGTTTCACGCGCTTGGAAGGTCTTCCACACCATAGGTACAGCTGTTCGAAACGTTGATGAAGGCCGCCTTAAAAAACATCTGTAGTGGTTGACCGATGTATCGTCCAGCAGGCAAAAAGAGCCTGATACTAGTCCGAAAACGTCATTGCTTAACAACTGTACAGCAACAGGGCGACAATTGTCCAGTTTACAGTGGCTATATGCCTTTCTAATCTCTCACCGTCCTGAAAGGTACATTCCTTTGAAAGTTGGCTATCAGCGACATCGGTTAGAGTGGTATAAGGAGTATATAATCTAGACATTTTATTTGTAGAGTTATGTCCTCCTTACGGATGAGAATCTATTCCGTGCCACAGGCGATTTTCAACGCCAGTTGATTTGGAGAGAAGTCGGGACACACCTTTTCATCCCATTAACATCACGGAAAGAGATCGTTACTGTGGTCCTGGAGTTGTCGTTCGCGGAAGCATTATGCTGAACGGGCGGACTATGATCCTCGTTTTCGACAGAAGTTCTGTAACAGAGATCGCTATTGCAAGGAGGTAACCCTTATCCATGTGCGTCTTTTTCGAGTTGCTATTGGAGCAGACTTCGTTTTTATGGACGGTAATACATAGCCACACTGGACTTCTGATGTTCAGCAGCGACTGGAAAGTGAAGATATCACTCGAATGGATTGGCCAGCTTTCTCCTCTGATTTAAATTTCATAGAACATGTATGGGATGCTTTGGGAAGACGCCTTGCTGCACAATTACATCCTCCAGTCAACACCCAACAACTGAAACAGAGGCTGATTGAGGAATGGGTACTTTTACTTCAGAAATTGTTGGACAATCTGGTACTGAGTATGAAGAGACGGAGCGAAACAACCATTGTAAAAAGGGGAAGACATATTCCATACTAAGCAATATCTGTTTGTTGTTCTTCCTTTTGGACAAACAATCAGGTGTAACCGTACCATGGGTTCAATAGCGCCTTTTTTTGTTTGATTCCATATTATATGCATTGTATACATTTTTGTGCAACTATGCTTTCGTCATCGATTAAATACAAAATGCTGTCACTCATTTCTGAATTTCATGTCTCTCAGATAATTTCAACTGGAGTTATAGCAAGAAAAAAAAAACACCTTTTACTCAAGTATGTGAAGCATCTGTGTGTTTGAATCTGTGTGTGAAAAAATATTAATTTAGAAATATTTACTATTGGGATTAATTGTAATATTTATGAGTATTACAAGAGAGATAGCTATTATTTCCATATTATTAAAGTGCCCTCTTTTGATATTAATTTGAGTACAAATATTTATAGTAATATTTTATACAGTTATGAAATAAAGAATGTTAAATTAGTTAATTTATCTATTAAGTTTCAGAGTAACATTGATAATTTCTGTATAACATTTGTAAAGTCTGATAATCTTATTATTTTTTTAATAAAATTTCAATATAATAATCGTAACTTTGATAAAAGTTTATATTTGTATTTCATAGATATTTTTACTTATGTATATTGGTTCTATACTTCTCCATATATCAATTTTTTTCCATGATTCCATTTTTCTTCATCTTTCTCTTTTTTGAAAATTTAAAATATTTTTGTATTATTAAATGTTTTTCGAATAAATAGGTTTTTTCAATGCAGTTGATGACTCTGCTTTAATTTCGCTTTTGAACTCATTTCAATTCATTTAGACTTTTAATTTCTTTCATCTATTGTGAACTTAGTTTTTTAAATGTATTTGAGTGATATATATATTTTTTTTAAATATTTAATTTTTGATTATTAATCTTATGAGTAAACACATTTTTATTTAAATCTAATTTTGGGTAATTTTACGTATGACAATTGTGTGTAATGGCTTACTTATTCTGAAAATTGTGGTTATAGTAATGATTGATTTAATATTTAATAGCATTTCGTTTAAGTGTTTTATATGGATATATAATTTTTAATAGCTCATGGTATAGGTGTCTTTAAAAAATTTCTACACTTTTTTTATTACATGTTTTTGGTAGTTTTTACATTTTGGTTTTTGAGTGCATTTTTACTCAATTAAATAGATTTTTAGATTTTTTTAATTAATATGTTCTTTTAAATTTTTGGTTTTACAGTTTGTTAGATATTGATTTATATTTTTGCTGTATATTTAAATCTGATTATTTTGGTACTATGTTTACTTTCTTCTCGTTTGTTTGTTTGAATTTGCTGATATTTCGTTCTTCTTTGTATTTCATTAAAATGTAATTCACTGAAGTGCGATGATTTGATTAGTAATAACGTTATAAACTCACGTAATTCTATTCCGAAGTATGAAACAATATTATTCCATTAAATCCCTTATTCTAAATATCGCTTTTCTTTCACTTACTTTCTCTTATAATTTTTTCATTAACTTAATAGATATCTGTTTTTGTTATTATTTTTTAATTTGAATATTTTTAATTAATTATACTGATTTTTAAATGAATTCTACTAATTATACTTTGATTTTTAATGGTTTCGTTAATTGTGTATTTTTTTACACATTACTAGATGAATTTTTGATTGATATGTTGAATTTATTTATCATGTGATATTTTGCGAATTATCATTTTCATGTTTTGTTCATACACATATATATAATTCGAGAAGCGAAGGTGTAGAAGCGAAGCAATAATACTTCTTACTGTTTAACAAATATTTGTAGAAAGCAGCATTTGGGTTAGCTACTTGCTCGAGAACTTGATTACATTTATGGCTAAATAGTTAAGTTAGGGCTTAATAAGACAATGAAAAACAGTAACTTGCTGAATAGTGTTCATCTTAGTCAAAGGATGAATAACAGTAATAAACACGCCATTTCTGAGTATTTTTATGTTTGGTAATTCAAGATTGAATTATGCATCATACATTATGCATGTGTAATATTGCAAAAAGATACCAGGAAATATCCATTCGAAAGCCTTGCAAGAACCATGTAATTTGCCAAACATACTTAAATCAGATGAAATACGCAAAGCCATTTCATCGAAAAACGTTCAAACAATCCACCAATATTCATTCATTGCCCCTTTTTATTTTTGAGCACTAACCATCTCGTTGAATAGTCCATGGATTCAGTCTGGAATAAAATAAGAGTTAAGAAAGATCCAAGTCCCGGGGGTAGGCCGATGCAGTGACCATTAAGTGGAGGGAACTACCAATGCCATCTCATTTGGAATCAACCCCAAATCCCGAAAGCTGGTTGAGAATGAATCTAAATGCCTCCTTATAGGTCCATCTTAAGTCCCCACACGTTCTCGGTCGAAGGAATCGGGAATCGACTGACGACAACCTCCGTGGGGGGTGCAGGCAGGAGGGTGTAGCAAACTTCCCTCAATTATACACTGCCACCAAATGTAAGGGGAGCTTTTAAACCCTTTTACATTGCATTTCCGGGAGGTTCGGTCGGACGGGTGTTGAATTTAACGCGAGGATGGATAGAGTAGGTTAGCTGGGGAATGAGAAGTAAGGGTGGTCTTGCTGTGCTTCGTGTTTCGGATGGGGGTTGTTTGCTCAGCTAAGTAGACGAAAATATTTATGCACTTTATTTCGATACCATTAGTTCCGAGTGTCATAATGTAAAAATGTTTTGATGAACGATGACTGTTGTTTTTGAGTACAGTTTCTTCGGTAAAAAAAATATTTCAGTTTAAAGGGTAGTTAAAAAAATATGAAATTTAATTTATGAATTTAGATATATACGCATCGTCAAAAAGAGCATATGAATAATTAAATGAGAAATATGTCTCATTAGAATTTGATATTTTCCTTAATTTGAGATAACTAGCTCAAAGAAAAATTTCTTTTGAATCTGAAACATTTGGAAAATCTTAAAGATAAGTTCAAGAATGTATAGTCATCTATACTTAGTATAAGCAGATATATTAAACAAATCTTCATTTTAACAGTTTATAGTAATTCCAATGTAAATTGAAATAAAAATAAAAAAAAAAAAAAAACTACTTACCCATTGTTTAGCTAAAAAAAAGTGTTTTTTTCTTTTATAGGCATAAAACATATTTTTTACAGTTTATAATTCGCCCATATTTCGAGAACAGTACTTCTAAATAATTTGAAAATATTTTTAATTTTAAACACTAATTGTTTTCTGTTCCTTAACATATTTTTAAAATATTGACTGTGATTTAAAAAAAAGTGTGCTCTATAAAATATACACATATTTTAAGATAATATAAGGAATCAGAATATTATAGGTTTTAAAACACAACGTATAATCAGAAAACAATTAAGATTCAAGAGCAATGTTTTTAATTGAGGAAACAATAACAACAACCTCCAAATAGTTTTTTGGCAGTAAAAGTCTTGAATAAATTATAAAACTTACAAAACTTTTAAGCATGCAAGAATAAAATATTATTAATTTGTACTAAAAAGTAAAATTTTAGAATAATATGGTATTTATTTAATTTTTGAGTATCAAAAAAATTTTAATATTAAAAAATTCTTTTTGAAAAAATTGAATGTAACAAAAATGAAAGTTTATTGAAAATTACTAAGCCCTTGACACATTCACACGTAAGAATAATATGACTGAAATACACTTACATTTGAATAATTTGAGCTGCTATTGATAGATGAATACTTATACTATTTTTTTTTCAAGCAATATTTTATTTTCTTCAATTTGACCATTTTCATTTTTTGTGTTCCCTTAAAATGATTTAATCTATTGTAACATTCTGCAAAATATAATCTGAATAATTTAATCTGAAGGTTGAGCGACCCAATTTCTTTTCTTTTCTCTTCCCATTCCCTTAAATTTTTTTATTTTATAAGTTGGAAAAGTATTCTTCTGTTGAATTTGAAATCAAAAACGTAGCTGCAATTGCGTTATTTAGAAATCTTCAAATACTTCTTGAAGAAATTTACTTCGATTAAGACAGTTTTCAGACGTTTTTCCAAGGTGCCTATTGTTAAATTCAGTTTCGAGAAGCTTGCAGATACGCCAATTTCTCAAAGCAAGGTTCAGAAGATTAATTTATATTTATTATAAAATGCTTATTAATTTGATTTGTTTGAATAAAATCATTTGTGACTTTACAATAACTATTTCCGTATATTTCATATATATTAATATAATTCCTGTAAATTGTAATTTGACAATTCGCCGTGCACGTTTGGTTTTTTTTCATAATATAATGATCTCGTAATATGGTTCAGCCCCATTAAAAAGTTTGAAAACTTCTGCTGATATATTTGAGCAAACTGTCATTGTGAATTTGAACTATATTTTTATTCCAAACAAAAGTATATTCAAAAGAGGAAAAATAACAGCAGAAAAAAAAAGAAATCTTCCAGAACCATTCATTTGGTACAAAAAAGGGACATTAAGAAAATTTTAAAAAATAGTATTTCAGAGAGAACTATGAACATTTGATTAGCACTTTTATTTGGTCTTTATATTGTGAAAGCTAATATAATGCTGAAACCATTTTTTGTTAAATTTCAAAAAGTGTTGAATTGCATCGGTTGCTTCAAAATCCTACAATTATGTAAAGTAAAAATATTACAAAATTTTATTGACCAACCAATGAAAAGAACATTTGACAGTTTAAAGTAATTTAGTAGGTTTTCCTGTAGTATTTTTACTGATGATTTGGAAAAGTATTGATATCAAATGTAAATTTCGGAATCTAAAGTAAGAAATATTTCCTGATTGCACATGCTATAAGTGAAGAAATGTAACAAGTGAAGCTGCAATAATTGGCATGACTTTATTAGGTACTATAAGTCGAACTTTTTGCAGCTTAGCTGTTTAAGCCGCTTTAAGAACACTTAACTTTTTAGAGAATTTTTTTCGTTGAAAATGTCCCATAAGTAGATTGAAATGTTTATGAAATTAAGCTAAATATGTTACTGATTATATTGATTGCCGTCCTAAAATTTGTCAATAAAGATTTTATGTCATAATTTACAGGTTTTGAAAGTCATATATAAAGATATATAAATCCCCATTCCCTTACAGTCATATTCTGCCTTTGCAGATATTATGACTTAAACATGATGTATTAATTATTTTCTTCGAAGCGGGCGGAATATAAGGTTGAAACGCTATTTAATGAGAAAAGTGCTTTACTTATTATTTTATGCAATTAATTTTATAAATATTGGAAGAAAAATTAATATTTTAATTTTTATTAACATACACAATTAATATTAAGTTTTTTACACTTAGTCATTTTTATTTTAAGTCTTACATTTATTTTACTCTAATTCTTATAATTTTGCAAAATTAATATGAAATGAAGCAGTGATCGGTGAATTAACTCTATAAAATTTTTTTGGTATAAAACTTAAAATGCTATTTTAATAATTCATAAGTGTACCTAGTTCTAATTTTTATTCATATATAAATGGAGCAAAATAAAATTGAAAAAAAAAATAAGGAAAAATAGGATTGATTTCTAATAGAAATAAAAATATTTAAAATACTTCTCATTTAAATTCCAAAACAAATATTAATTTTTTTCCACAAAAAAATAAATAAATAAACGTAATAATATACAATTTCTGTAATACATTTAATAGATTTAATTGCATATATTTTGCTCAAACATTAAAGTAATATTTGAGACAGGAAAATATAAGTTCATATTCTATTTGCTCACTTAAATGCAATTTCTGAAATAAAATAAGTGTTAAAATTTGGAAAACATACAAAGGTGTAAAACTTCCTGGAGTTAATTTTTAAACAATGGCATTGTTTGAATCCATGCTTTCTTAAAAACATAATAACGGTTATGCGGTCTTGAACTTTAATTTACCTTTGACGTCAAAAATACTCTTGTCTGGTGATTAAAATTAAAGAAACAAATAAAACTTTTCTGAAAGTAATTAAAGGATGAAAAGCTTTCTGAAAAGACTTTTGAAACTAGATTTAAATAAAAATGACGACATAGTTTTTTCCTTTCGTTTTGTGTTTATGAAATATATAAGCATTTACAAAAATAAATAATCCATGTCTAGGTTCGCATGTTTTTATTGTTTTATATTTGTTTTTGAATTTCATTTCATTTGGGTATGAAATTTAATTATCTTGTTCACGAACGCAAAAAAAGGAATACATAACTTTTCAAGAATATTTCTTACAAAATTTGTAATGTTAGGTGCTTATAGTACTTTATTTTGATCCCTTTAAAAATGGAATTGAATAATAATTGAATTTAAATAATAAAATTAAATTAAAATGTTAATAATTCAATACTTAGTATATTACAAATGATAGATGTAATCTGTATCTTATGAAATACTAATGTAGCAGAAAAGTTTATTTTTTTCATTACAAATTGTGCCTTTACTTGGTTATATAATTAACGAATTTAAAGTTATGAATTTTGCAATACTATTATAAATTTCAATGATATTTTGTTATTTTATGATTTTGTATCTTATTCCATCTTCAGACAAATCATAGATTTAATGTTATTTTTCAAAGTTTGATTTGAGTTCTTATATTACGAATAACACAAGAAATTAACTTTTACATTTTATAAACACAAAATGAAAAAAAAAAAAAAAAAATTCAATGTGAATAAGAAAGTGTGGTTTAGCAAAATAATTTTTTGAGGTAAATGTATATTTACCACAAGAATTCTATCTTGAAATGATAAACAAAAATGAAATATTCTTTATATATATAAGGTGTAGCTATACATAACGAGAAAGACGCTGTAATTTTTTTTTATTTTGTTGTCATACATATTTACTTATTATCACTTTTAATATACACTTCCCCATTTCTATCCCTACAAAGCTCTATGCAGAGCTTCTAATATTCGAAAGATTGCTGGAAGTTTTCATCAGTCAGCTCCTTCAGGAAGCGTGCCATTTTCTCTTTCACAGCTCCAACGACTCAAATATTTTCCCTCTTAATACGGATTTCCCTTCAGGAAACAGACAGAAGTAGCATGGCTCCAGATTCCGTGAATAAGGCAGATGATCTAACACTGGGAAGCTGTACATGATTAGGAACATTTTGACAAACATTGTAGAGTGAGCTGGCGCTCTGTCTTAGTGAAAAAAATTTCCGTAGGTATTCTTTGACAATTCCTATATTCTCAGCAATTGTACAAAACCGTAAAACATTTTGTTTTGTTTTCATACATATTTACTTATTATTAACTTCAATATACAAACCACTAATCTTGCTATCTTCCATTGTTCGAAACAGTGATGGAAGTCTTCTTTTGTCAGCTCCTTATTTACGCTGGATGGTCTAACAATGGGTTGCGGTGCTTGGCTAGAAACCTTTTGACAGACAATGTGGAATAAGCTGACTCATTGTCTTGGTGAAAAAAATTTACAGTACGTGTTCTTTGCCAGTTCCTAAAGTCTCAGCAATCGCACGAATACTTAACCGACTGTCAGAGCGAATCAGATTACCGATTTTTTTTTATGTTGTCATCCATTTCTGACGTAGAAGGGTGACCCGGGTGTGAATAATCTTCAACGTATTCTCGGCCTTCTTAAAAAAAACTTTAACCTCTCAAAAACATGTGCACTGGATAAACATTCATTGCTATACATTTCGTTCAATGAATTATAAGTTTCTGAGCAAATGTTCCAAATTTCATTTGAATTTTCACAGCAATTCTTTGCTCACATAAATTTTTCCTCCGAAAGAAAAAGTAACTTTAATGACAACGAAGGCAACACGTATACAGATTTGTTTACAAAAATGAGAAGAACTACTTTCGAAAGAGAAGACCACAAGCTAAACATCTGTCGGTATCTGGCGTTTGGCGCATGCGTACTTCCTCTTTCGCATCATCAGTTTCGTTATTTAATAACTATTACAGCACAATTTTATCATATAATTAAGACATTAGAGTAAAGTAGAAGTTCATAAAAGTTTCAATTGTGTACTTAATTATGATTTGATTAAATCGAGAGAAAATTAATTTAATATGCTTTTACTTGCAGATAATGATTTACATTTACATATAGTATTTTTTATTATATTTAGAAGAATAAAATATTGATATCACATAAAATACTGCATTCAACATTTTTAAATTAATTTATTTTCCATATTTCTATTTAATGCTTAAAATCAATTATTACTATGTAAAATAACGGCTGTGAAGTTTTTCCAAATGCATAATTGTCGATTAAAAATTAATGCTTTGAGAAGTTTTAAGTTGTCATTATTTGGTTGATACTAAACAATAATTTGTAAATACTAAGCTGATAATAAAGATAAATCAATTAATAATCAAGCCATATATTTTTCATACAGTGATAATAAAATATTGACATTTCATTTAATTTAAACAACAGTTGTACAACTCAATAAGGAACATCCCTCGAACTTGACATTTTGTCCTGTAAATAGAGATATCCCTTCTTCAGAGAGTAAATATTTAAAAATATATAATTTAACGAGCAATACAAGTTGTATCAAGCTTTAAGTAAATGATATACAAATAAGTAATATAATCACAGGTATTTATTTGAATTTGAATAGAATTTTGTACAAACAGAAATTTATTGAAAACAATCCGTTAAACGTGTTTGTTGTGAAAGTTTGTGCTTTGCAAGCCTTTTATTCCCCGTGGATATTAAATCAACTGACGATCTTTAAGTCTCCTTAATTGTCACCAATATTAATCAGTTTTTTAAATGTTAGGTTATTTTAAGGAATCTGTACAGTTTTTTTTGTGTCCACTTTTCGTCTGTGGCTTTTTTCCTTGTCTTTTGCACTACTTTTCAAGCTATTTTTGTTTAAAGATCACGTTATGATATAAATAACATATTAACTTGTGTAGTAAAATATTGTTTCAATTATAGGAACGGAGTCTATTAACTTGTTTATTTTATCTGTCGCTATAATTTATGGTTTAATCTAATTCTTATCACAAATGTTTTATTTGATTTAAGTCTGGAAATCGACTCATCTGTTTTAAAACTTTGTTTTTTTGCTACATAAGAGCGATGAACAATACTTGAGGTGTATGTTTCTGTGCCATGCATGGCTCTTTTTACTCTTCATAAAGTTCCAATACTTTTTTGGCGTGAAAATACAACCACAATATAAATGTCTCCCATCATCTTTTACAGTGGGAACAAAATAAAGTAGATAATCTGGAGAAATAAATAATATTACTTTTAGCACTGAAGAATAGGTAACTTCATTTCTTTTTCTGTCCTTTTTAAATCAGCAAACTCTATTCGGACTTTACTGTTTTTTGTAGATACCAGTGGGTTGTGCCGTTTTGAAAAACTCTAAAGTTATTAAGATAAACTTCAAGAAAAGATTTGGACTTTAAGTTACTAAATATTTAATTATGTTATATACACAGTTATCATACAAATATGCAATGGGTACTGGAGAGAAAGAGTGACTGTCAGGTCTGAAATTGGCTCAAGGACTGATATAAGATCTGCCGAGGAACTCACCTTGATTGCATCTCTTCGACAAATTTCTATAAACTCATAAGAATCAATCCCAAACTTTTTGGGATTCGATATTTGTTTAGAGGGTGGAAATATTTATGTAAATTTGGCTGTCAAAATAGTATTAAATGAAAATAGCACTTAATTATTTATGAGTTTTAGAACTTCAAAATTAAAATGTTTACGTTGAGAGGATTAATTGAAAATGATATTGGTTCAATAAGTAAAAGATGCACAAAAGCCGTGAAGAAAAAGTAACTTTACTGATGGCTTTTCAGAATAGGATGATCGATGTTTATGTTGTTAAAGGACATAATTAATGCATTCTTTCTCTGACAGTACTACTTAGAAGTCACTGAGGAAATTTAAATTGTTTGTTTAGGTAAATGAAATGAACAGCAAAGAAAAGAAAAAGATTTGAAGCGAAAATGCAAAATCATTTGATAATAATATTGAAATAATTTGATCATAAATATTAAAAAAAATCTATGCATAAAAAACGGCTACAGGGGTGATTCAAAAACGCTGGTTTTTAAAAATAGGTGGTCTTACCAAAGGCAGGTTGGCGTTATTAGTTTGTGTTGCAATTAAACTACGCCGAAATAAATTTGGCGCAGATTTATAAGTTGCCTTGACAACCATTTGCTACTAAATAAAAGTTTGATTTAAATAAAAGTTTGATTGATGTTCCAACCAATTTTCCAACGAATGGGACCTGTATTCATCACTATACCTCGTAAACATATAAACATTCAAAATAATGGGCTGTTTTCAGAGAATTTACTTTAAAGAAAGTGATAACGGTCTCATCAACTGAAAAACGATTTCCTGAGATGCGAATGATATCATGCTCATTACGTTTTTAGAAAAATGGAAAAAATTATTATTTGGCAATACTACAGAGAGTTATTCTGTTCCCATTTCTAATTTCTAATAACCCATTTCCCATTTCGGTGCTGGGACTGTAATTTTAGAACTGCCCTCTTAGTTACCTTAAGACACCTCTTTATTATCATTCATTTTAATGTCATATTTATTTTTACTATTTCTATCTTTATTGCTTTAAATATCGTTGTGTTTATTACCATTTCTTAAATATCGAAGTTTTTATTACCATCAGTATTGTTATGTTTAATTATTATTGTTTATATTTTATAAGTACGATATGTGTGAAATATAACGAAATGTAATTTCCGATATCCATTGCTTAACTGTCATTTTAATAATCAATGCATTGAGAGGTTGCAGTATTTGTTTTGTCACCCCTTTCCATTATTAAATTTCATTTTACAATCATATATATTTATATAATATAAATTATCTGTGAAAAATTAATAAACGAACTATTTTTTTTTTCATCTTTCAGTAAACAATAAAATCAATCTTAAAACAATTCCATTGAAGTGAAAAATATGTAAACTAAATAAAAATATACATTTGTTATTTGTTGAGGATTTTCAATTTGATCCTAAGTTTTCTAAAGTTTATCTATTGTTAAATTACAATAAGTGTCTTTTAATAAAGTTTTAAAACATTCATAAAAAGAATAAAACCTTTCACTTACAAAGCATTTTTTCTTTATAGATTCAGTAAATTGAGACAATATGTCCTTTTGTAGCTCAGATTGTTTTAAAGATAAATATTTTAATGCTTTGCATGTACAACTCCTATCTTTATGTTATATTTTTTGCAGAAACTTGAGTATTATTCTTTTGAATTTGTTCTTCAATTTTGATACTTTAAACGTATTTAAATTATATTTACTATAATTGCAAGATTCATTTTAGTAAACACAATAAAACGAAAAGGATTTGAAAATTTTGTATTTTGAAGTTAAAGAAAAGATTTGTTTTTACAAACTTATTCGTCGTAAAAAACATAATCAATGAGGTTTTATAACAGCAATCTATAACCCTCTTTCAAATACAAATTCTTTCAAAGTAAAATGTAGTCTTAATTTTCTTAACGGAACAAATTTTATGATTTTAATATTGTTTCCCCAAAAAAAGATTCTGAAAAATTTGTTTTAATCACGTTGAATTATTCCAATCAAAATATCAGATTTTTTTAGAAAAGGAAATGATTTGCTTCAATATAAAATAAATGGTAAGTTCCAAAATATGTACATAAACATTATTCCATTGTTCCGAAAATAGAAGAGTAATTGATAGAAAGGAAAAAAGGAAATATTTGGAAATAATATCTTTGGAAAAATAAAATATCTTCTTGGTTATTGCAGCTTACTAATAGAAATGGAATGTATACTCATTTTTCTCTTACGATTATCTTTTCTGGCTCGAATCCTTTAAAAAATATATATTTCTCTTCAGTCACTTTCTTTTGTTCGACAACTGCCCCTTAGCCTGTCCTTTAAGGGTTGGATATGTCAAGGTCATATCCTCATCCATTATTAGAACGAGAAAAAAATCCGCTAAGGATTGATATCGCAAGATCAAGAGTATTTGCTACGCGATGAAATGAAGAAAAATATTACTTTTGCTCTACAAGTCATAGGAATTATGCATAGCGATTGTGAAATTGATTTTAATAGTTATTTTTTCTATTTAGAAAGCATGTATTATTTTTATTTTCTAAGTGAATGGGTGTTTTGTAAGCGTTTTTTTTTTTGTAAGAATGAAGTTAACAATTAATTTATTTGATTAAATAATTTAAAATATTTCTTTTTTACAAATACTTTTTGTCTGTATCACTACGCAGCGTTATTTTGTGAAATATAAGAAAATTTTTTAATTTCGCGAAAAGTTTACTGAATATGTCATTCATATATTATTTTCTTATTTTAGATTTCATTATAAATAAGAAATGTTTGCTTACATTGATTTCAAAATGCTGTTTTATTATCAATTATTTGAAATTAATCTTCTAATTATTTAATTACCTAAAACTTTATTATTATTTTTTTAAATTACCAAAAAAAAAAAGCTTTTTCATTTGTCATTATTCTTTACGAGTGTTAAAAATAAAAGGAGCAATCAAAATGTAGAAAAGTTCCTTTATTGAATAATCCACTAATTAATGTAAATATTTTTTTTCTAATTTTAGGGCTACAAGCATTGTTAAGAAAAATTATTTTCGTTGATTTTTTTAGATCTTATAAAACCTTTTTTACTTAATTATGTTGCAGACGATTTAATAGGAAACAAATTATACAGAAGTATTTTGATCAAAATTCTTTAAATCATCTGCAAAAACATATTATTTTGAATATTTTTTTATTATAAAATTTATTGAAATATTCAATGTAAAATATTTAGCTAAAATTTATAACATACATATTCAAATATTATTTTAAAGATAAAAAATAAAGTGTGCCAGAAATTTCACAAAACTGCTTATTAATCTTGTGTTTCCGAAAAAAACAGTTCTATATTCAGTATATTGAAAACAGATTAACTGAATAAATGAAAATTCTGAAGATGGTGTAGAAATTTTGACATTGACATTATAATATCACGATGGCTTACAATTCGATATACATCCCTGATTTAAATACTACAAATTTATGAAAAGGTCTTCTAAAATTATGATGTCGTCCATGAAATAAAGTAAAATTCTATTCATATCGATAAGAAATTACGTTAGATAAATTCTTTAATGTAATAATAATTTTAAAAAAAAGAAATGAGAAAGGTAACGTATAAAAATTACTTAAAATTTTAAAAGCAATAAGAAATCTTATAGATAATTGTTGAAATAATAAAAGATTAAATACTTATAATAATTATTATTCTGAATATTTTTAAAAATAAATGTTGCAATCAGAATGTTAAAAAGTTAAAAGCAATCAGAATGTTGAGACATTTAAAGTATTATATTATATTTGTGTTAGGTAATATACGAAAACACTCGTTATAAAGATATTCATAATATATGTTTATGTACAGTTTTTCAGATTAGATTATTTATGATATTTGTATTTAAATTATATTTCGTTTGAAATTGAACTGAATGCGAATAAGTAATTCAAATACACACATACACACACATATATAAATATATAATGTGAGAACGTGTTCGCAGGTAAATATCAAAACAACAAATCTCGTATGAAAAAGACACATAAAAAATGTTTTAGATCACAATTTTAGGTATTCTATTCTTTAATTATTGCTTTTAAGGTTTAGAGTTATAATCAAATAGTTAAAGTTGTGGAAAATTCAAAGTTATAATTATGAAAAAAATCAAAAATTAGTTACGGAAAAGAAAGGCAATGACTATTGAAACGCTGAAAAACTTGAAATTTACTTCGTTTTTCCTTTTACTTCTTTTTCTTTGGAAAAACTATTTTTTGATAATTCATCCATACATTTGATGCTTTTTTTTCACCCGCAAATGGCATCGAGAGTATAAATATTCATCACTTAAAATGATCATTATTTGCATTTTCTGCTAAAGAGGAAAAAATTTCGGAGGAGTTAAATGGGTTTCTCAAATGCTTTTTCATCAAAACTGCATAATTATGTGATTAAAAAACCGTGCCCATTTAAAAATGCATTTTATTTAATTAGTATTTTCTTGGAATTTCGCAGAAAACTACTAAGTAAGTGTATTTTTTGTACTGAAGTTTTTAAGAGCTTTGAAATAAAACTGCAGTTAATGTTGTCTAACGAATGAAGTTGTTCGGATTTTTAATAGACTTCCAGTTGGTATTAGACTTAACATAGTCCAAAAGTTAAGTTATAAGACTTGAAATAATTCTAATAAATGTCCTTCAAAATTGAAAAAAAAAATATTATAGTTATCTATTTTGTAGTGTGTGTTATTACAAAATAGATAAGAGAGTAAGTAAGTAAGTAAAAAATAGTTATTATAGTTATCTATTTGGTATTAAATTTATTTTAAGGAAATAATTGAAATAAAAACATTTTCTGATTTTTTAGTTTCATTTAAAACTACGTTTCCTTCAAAAGTGAACAGTGAACTTCAAAATTGCATTCCACACACCTTGTTACATATTTAAAATCTTTATATGGGGAAAATATGTATTAATTTTATAAGATAAGATAGTTATGTAGAAGAGGATGTAGAAGATAAGATAGGTAATTGAAAAAAGAAGATAGATTTTAATATTTAAATTTCCTAAAAAAATGAAACTTCCTGAAGATCGAAATGTATCAATTCAAAGAATAACATATTTTATTTTTGATTCAAATTTGTTGTGAGTAAATTTGTTTTGAATTCATTTATTTCTTAATTTATAAGTTTTATTTTAAGCGCAATCATAATGAATAATTTGAAAAATACCAGACTTAATGAAGAGAAAACCATTCTATAAATTATGGCAAAATATTTCCTAGAATGTTAATAAAACTTTTGACATATTGAGACACGTTTTACCGGATTACATAAATGAATAATTATTAAAGCCTTTTCACTCGTTAAACACTGGTTATAATAGATATTTAATTAATAATTATAACAATGTTATTAACATGCTTCTTCAGTATTTTTCTGAAGCAAATTAGAGTAAAGTGAATTATATATTTTATATGGACTTCATTACTCAGTTGTCATTTAAGCAGTAGTTAAATATAAATTAGTTAAATAATTATAATTGGATTATTAAAATACATTAGATTGTTTTCGGCAATCTTCACAAAATGTTTAAAAATTGACTTTTCTTAAAAACAATTTATCAGAATTTGATAAAATAATAAAGTTTATATTCAATGTTTTGGTAATTCATAAAAATGTTAGAAATTCTCAGAGTTTTATATATTTTCAAACATGAACAGTAATTTATCATTCTGCAATACTTGTGATACTTTACGTGATGATGTTGATAATAAATATCAACGTTTCTTGCCTTTTTTCGTTGCATCAACATCTATTGATTTTTAGAAAATATTTTTTTTTCTTTTAAAAACTAAACCTTATAATTTTTTTTTAAATAAAAGCTGAAAGAGCTTTTTTCAAAACAAAATAACTTTTCTATCCCATATTTGGAGAGATCTTGAATAGAAGGAAAATAATTATTCGTAGATGTTTGAAAAAAATACATACTGTCACGCACAATATTTTGCTACTATTAAGCTTCGTGTTGTGGACATTCAAGATATGTCCACCCCATCTAAAGAGCTTCTAGGCATCATTAGACTAGATTTCCTCTCGTAGTATAAAAGAAAGAGTCTGGAAAAACTACATAGCTTGAAAATAAATTTTAGGTTGATCAGCTTTTGGATATCATATGCCCAAGAAGTTACTGATTTTATTCTGATATTCTGAGAAATATACTATAAAAATAGGTTTCCTTTTATTATTAATGGACTATTTCTGTACTGGGCAAATAATAAGAGTAATGTGACTGAGATTGTTTTCATTTGTGTCGCACTGAGGCTATGGGCGATAAAGCAACACGAAGGACGACATTTGAGTTGGCACCTCCCTCACCGTAATTACACACCAAGCCAGTAGGGAGACTCGGGATCTCATCCAGATTGAACGTACATGAGACCCGCTGCACGGCTGACTTAAAGTAGTTACTTGGATCGATCCCATGATTCGATGGAAGCAACGCCAGCTGCGAATCCGTGACCATGACTGCTATGCTACGGCAGCCATTAATAACATCAAATGCATTTCTAATAATATCAATTTTTTTTTAATGGATACGAACGGGAATACGTTTTCTGCTCCTCATTTTAAAGAAGTATGCTGCATAGTTACATCTATTTTATGCAATTAATGCCTAAAGAGTGTTCTAGTCATCTTAATATAACTTCAGGACCATTTCCTGGAATCTGAGATAAGATTAAATTTTAAATTGTAAATAAAACTCATGTTATGGTCAAGTCAGCATGAAGTAAAAATCATGAAAATATAATGAAGATAATTAATTAAAAAATTCGACAAAATAAATATTTAAATAAAATTGAACACCTTTGGGTAACAAATTTCAAAAGTTTGGAGAGATAAAACAAAGGAAACAACTTTAAAAAAGGAATTCACTTCTCGATAAACTTAAAAAATTAAACAAAAATATCATACTGTGAATATGTAAGCCAAATAAATTATAAAAATAAAATAAAAAAAAAAAAAAAACGTAATGCACAGCATAATAAAAATGACACTACTCTAAAATTGTTTTAAAATATCCAAATGATTTTTTCCTATCAATGCTACATCTACTTAAAATAAAAAAAAGTAGTATAATAAACGAGACGATATTGATTGGTTATGAACGCATCGGTTACATACAAAGATCTTAAGCTAGATGTAGAGACAATTTTCTCCAAAATTATTACTCATGTGGAAGAAATTACATCTGTAGTTAACGTACAACAATGGAAAATTTCAATGTAACCAGAGACATCTGTAGCCAATACAAACCTATTAACAAATATTTAGAAGATTTTGATGTCTTCGGAGATAACCGAGTAGACATTTTGGTGAGTTCAAGGCCAGCCTTCTTTCGATCGGGTGGTGGGTTGGAATCGTAATGCCACTGAAAGCTCATTGCATAACGGGAATGAATAAATTTGCCTCAACACATTTAAAGTCCTTTCGTTGAAATGATGCTTATGTTGGGAATCTGGATTCCATCTGCAATGTTGTCTGCGTCACTTGACTGTCATTTGAAATTACGAGATTTATCACTCATAACACATCAATCAATAACTCCCGAGACTAACCCAGAGATGGCGCTCGTAGTAAACCAGTAACCAGGTCTTTCTAGAGTACTAACCTTTGCTTGAAACGTGTCAAAATTTTAAGTCGATCGGACCAGAAACAGCTGAGTTATCGAGGTTGGAGTAAAGTCGTTTTGTAGTTTGTTTAAAAAATGGAAAAAACCGAGTTTCGTGTTCTGATAAAACATTGTTTTTTAATGGGTAAAAACACCGTGCAAGCGAAACAATGGATTGAAAAATGTTACCCGGACTCTTGTCCATCAAAAGCAACGATTTGTCGGTGGTTTGCCGAGTTTAAACGTGGTCGTACCGACACAAATGACGCGGAACGCTCGGGTAGACCTGTGGAAACCGTTACACCGGAAAATGTGAGTGAAGTGACAAAAATTATAATGAAAGATCGTAAAGTGAAGCTCCGTGAGATTGCTGAGATGACACAGATATCATATGGAAGTGTATTTACTATCCTTCATGAAAAATTGAGCATGAAAAAGGTTTTTTCCAAGTGGGTGCCGCGATTGCTTTCGATGGAACAAAAACAGCAACGAGTCGATGATTCAGAAAGCTGTTTATCGCTTTTTACCCGCAAGAAATCTTTTTATTTGATAAAAAAAAGAAAAAAAAAGATTTGGAAAAACGTTGGAACGATTGTATCACCCTAAAAGGTGGTTAACAAAAGGTGTTATGTTGATGAATAAAAAAAAAAAATTGCAAAAAAAATGTTGTTTTCAATGTTAGTCTCGGGACGTATTGATCCATGTGTTAGTTCTCGTGTTCTTTCTAAATGTGATGTTCATAATCAATCAATCATTGACATCTGAGAAAATTTTTCCTTCCAAGTAATTTAATTTCAATTGGTTTTTAAATGCCCACAATACACGAACATATACATATGGAAATCTTATCATCCTTTCTTATTAATTACAATTCTACGGAGAGCATCGATTAGTATTTTATTGAAAACAATAAAAAGATACGTTTCAAGGAAATTATACTTTTAATTCATTGACTATTAAACATATTTTTTTTACTTTTTATTTATTTTATTTTTTTTAAAAAATGCTAAAAAGTAGAGTTAAAGCAAGAAATATTGTGTTTACTTATTGCTTTAAAATTAGCATTATAATTTAATGAAATATTTGCGACATCTTTTAATTGAGTTTTATATCTTACTTTGTACTAGTAAGTTGATTAAAATCAGTCATTATTGACTAAGTTCGTATTATTCCGAGCGTCGTCTTCGTCACCTGACTGAGGCTCAAAATTACGAAATTTATCACTAATACCCATCGCATTGCTTTTAAGGGCGTCGTTAATAAACAATTTATCAAACTATCAGAGAAGTTCACTCAACAATTATCATTTGTTAACCTAAATCAATTAATGTTTTTTTTTTTTTTGAAATTTAAAGCAACTATCATTTTCCAGTAAAAAGAATTAAAATACATTTCATTTATTTGGTTGTAATTGTATTTTAAATTTATGTGTATCAATATCCCTTTGAAAGGAAAATCACGTTAATGTCACCTTATACACTTTTTTTTTTGCTTTCGTGTTAATCAAATTATTTGCGATAAATATGCTTTTACTTATAAATTTTATTTGCGATAAAATGTTAAATACTTAAATAAAAACATTATACGTTTAACTCTAACAAAGTTTTCGCTATTTTTTGTTTGAATACAGCTTAAGATAATACATTTTTTTTAAAAAATCATTTCGTCTGTGTATTGTGTTATGCTAAGCCTATACATATTTATGAGTTGTCTAAGGCAAAAAATGTATTTTCCATTATAATAGTTTGAAGAATATTTTCTTTTAAATTGGAAAATATACTCCACTGAACATTATTAAAATAATTTGTTTTTTGTGTATTTGTAAAGAAAATACGATAAAAATACAAAAGAGAAAAACCCGTTCTAAGCCTATTAAAAGAACTCGAGAAATTTTTTTGTACGCTTTAGTGCATGAAATATTTCATATAACAAGAAAATCTTCTTTCCCAAATTTAGCTCCTTTCACATGTTAATCATCTATTTTCTTCATGCTGAAATTTTTATGTTATATTTAACGAAACTACCTTTTATTCTGATCTTAAAAAATACGATATGCAAATAGTCGATTCTAAACTAACGAGAATAAATTAAAAACAAAATACCTTCCACTTTCGATCGATAGGATCAAAGAAAATGACGTTACTTGAGAGGAAAACTTTCTTTTGACTAAAAACTTCCATCCTGAACTGCAAGCTTTCCTTACATGATTAACGCCGTTCACAGATGGGATCCTATTGAAAACGCGTTACCTAAATGCACAAAATGCGTTATATTCTTCGCCATAAAGATCAATACATCGTTTCGGCCCATCGGCCACCGGCTTCTGGAGCTAATCTCTGTATAATTGCTAGTTTCAATACAGATGCTACTTCTCGAATACTTCAAATTTCAGTATGTTGCATCACAAGATTATGTATTAATAAACGAAATTAACATGTCTAAGGATAAATCGAATGGTTTTTAAAGTTACACGTCTACAATAGGAAAATGTAAACAAGATCAATGAAAGTATAGTCATTGAGCTCATTATAATAGTAAAAACTATACAGAAAAATTTCAAAAGGATGGTAACAGCTTATAATTGCACCATTTATTAATAATAATTAATGTTAACTGTTGATTAATCACGATATATATATATATATATATATATATATATATATATATATATACTAAACATTTAATTACATACTAACTAATAACATTCAAGATAAATTTAAATTCCTTTAGGATATTAAAAATATTTTAAGTCCTTTAATTATAAATGGGGTGATAAAAACATATGAATAACAGATTTAGGTATTATCTTGGCACGCGAATAATTTTAAAATATTCGTATTCATTCTGTTATCCATGCATATTGATGTATGTATGTGTTTAAAATATAACATTTATCATGAAGTAGAAATATATATTAAAATCTCGAGAAAATTTCTTAAGGGAATAAAATAAACATTAACTATCCATTCATTTATTACGAAATTATGAGTAAACATATTAAGCGGGTGGGAAAAAGTACCAATTTTACAAACATTGTATACTTTTGCATTCGATTATCCAAAATAAATGCCTTAAGATAAAAATGTATAAATGAAGTGATATTTGATGTATTAATGTAATTATGTAATTGTTATTTTTCGGATTTTAGAAATGAGGTTGACTAAGGAGTAGATCCTTATTATTCATATATATATATATATATATATATATATATATATATATATATAT
>BMAW01022464.1:0-18547 GCA_019974015.1 Nephila pilipes
TATATATATATATATATATATACGTATATATATATTCTTATGTTAATTATAGACTTCAAACTCTTTGTGTTACATTTGGGAAACACTTGGCAAAAACAACACTGCTGGAGTGGACCCTTTGTTTTTTTTTAGTTTTACAAGTCCAAGATGCCTAAAATTCTAAGTTTCCATGAAATGTCTGACCTTTTAGAGATAGATGACACGCACAGCATAGAAACGATGCCTTAATCAAACATTCATTCATTTGAATTGTATCTTGATGGTTGCAGATTTTGTGAAAAAAAGTAATATTTGTTACATTATTTACAAATGTGTTGCCATAAGAAACATTATTCGTAACTCATAATTGGAGCCATGTCTTATCACAATAATTTTTTCTGAATTCTGGTTCCCATTCTTTTTTTAATAGAATGACTTACAAACTTTCAAATGCATGTTTTGATTTTATGAGTATTATGAATTTTTTAATACTCTCACAAATGTCTCTTTTTAAGTAAATTTTAAAGTTAAAAATAACTAACAGTTTTTACTAATATTTCAATAATTTTCTCTAATAAACTTTGCCACCATATAAAAACGTTGTATTTAAAAAATGTTAGTTTTTATATCGAATTATTATAATAACCTGAAGCTGTTCTAGCTCTGAATTATGCATATCATTTCAAAGTAAAGATCACTTATTGATTTTTGCTGTCTCTCTCTATTTTTCGAGCTTCAGCAGTTTTATGGTCACTCCTTCCTGGAGTAGCAATTACAAAATCGCATAGTGTATTTTTTGCAAATATATAACAAATAAGAACCAAAGTTATGAAGTAATTAAAATTAACTATATGAATTTAAATACTATATATGCACATATTTTGCAACGAAACAAATACATTATAAATTTTCAATACTACTTATTGCTCAAACATATCCTTCTCTATATGTAACACCTTTTTGCACTAATGTTTTCATTTTAACAATAGCTTTCTTTTCCAGTTGACGTGCATGCTAGTATTTGTGTCAATTTTTCTCTTTCTAAACAATTTTGGTCGAGAGTCAAACACTACTTTAATATCCAAGGCCACTTTTCCGCTTAGGCACGTGCCTAGGACGTAAATGAAATGGAGGCGCAAAAAACTGGAGGGCAAATAAAGAGAAAAAATAAAAATTACTTCGAAAATACCATCGGCTAGCAAGCCATGTATGCTTTGTGTGTGTCTGAGCACAAAGAGAAAAAATGGTCAGTGCAATGCGCCTGACTCATGATGAGTGAACGGTATTGCTTGCGGACGCAGAGACAAGACACTGATACACTGGTTTCCTTTCCTGCTCTCCCCCTTTACAGCTGATCAATAAATACTCTCCTCTCTCTCCCACCTACATGCTAAAAAACGTCTATCCTGAGAACTACATGTTCTCTATTTATAAGTGGATGATATTATTTTATATTGTTTATTTATATATTTATCAAACTTACTTACTTTTTCATCCCCATATTTGTTTTAACATAGTTTAATTCTTACATTCTATGTATATAAGAATAAAACATAATTTACACCTTTCTCCTTCTTAGACAATTATAATTCTAGTTGTTAAAAGGATTAGATACTCAGAATACTGAAATATTTCCTTCTGCGATGACACGAATATTTTTTGAATGTTTCCTTTTGCGAATAAGTGTTATTAAACACGAAAAGTGTGTTTTGTAACACTTATTCTTACAATTGAAAGTGGAGAAGAAAATGGATGACATGGAGATTTTCTGAAGGATCAAGTAACTGTTCACCAACTGACTGTGCCGTATTTACAACAACAGTGCTAAGTCTCAGAACGGAAAAATAGGTGTCTCTTTAAGATAAAGAGATATCTCTTATTTGAAGCAAATCTACCTCAAATATTTTGGATTGAAGCAGTCATGACTGCAAATTACATTCAAAACAGATTGCCTACAACATCCAATAAGGAAACACCATTTGAGTTATGTACCTACGGTGAACCTGATCTGTTCAACAAAAGAATATTTGCGTCAAAAGTTTCGTATATGTTCATAAAAACAAAAAATGAAAATTGAATGCAAAAGCTGTTGAAGTAATTATGGTAGCCTCTCATAAAAAAGCAAGCTTTATGCAATCTACATTTCTGAGTATCAAGTAATTATTAGTGGAATAGTAAGATTCATAGAAGATGAATGAAAAGAAAATAATATTACAAAAATGTCTCTACCATCAACAGAAAAAATTAACATCAAAGAAAATTCAATGATGAAGAAGGTGACACTTCACATATTGAATCCATGGTATTACCCAGGAGATCCAATCGATCAAATAAAGCAAAATCTCCTGAAAGACTTCTCTATTTACTTATGAAAAGAAAAACTATCTTGAGAATTATAAAGAAGCTCTTAGTCACAGTGACAAGAGTAAGTGGTTAGATGGTATAGAAAAGGAAATGAAATCAATCTATAAGAATCACATGGCATCTAGCAGAATTATCAAAAGGAAAGAAACATTAACCAAAGACGAAAATAGATAAGCTAATCAAAAATATAAGAATAAAGGATCATAAGATAATTTATATACCAATGTATGATTTATGCTCAAAAAATGAAGATGGAACGAATTATTTAGAAGAAAAATAAAATTACAGGCATGCAATTGGAGCTCTTCTGCAAAGCAAAGTCTCAAGACCAAGTTTAGTTTTATTAACGTCGCACTAGAAGCAGCACGAGGTCTATTGGTGACGGACTTCGTAATTTTGAACCACAGTCAAGTGACGAGGACGACATCTGAGCCGGCACCCCGTCTCCTAACATCTACACCACACCAAAGGGAGGACTTTGAGCCCCGACAGATTTAACGTACATCAGCCCCGGCTACACGGCGGGTCTCTGGCGGCCAAGGATCGAACGCGCGACTGAACGAAAACCGCGAATCCGGAACCTTGACGGCTAAGCTACCGCGATCACCTCAAGATCAAATGAATTTCTAGCAGTGAACAAACTAAGCAGATAAAATAAAACACCAAAGGGAAGGGACTGAACACCAATCAATAAATTTATCATATACTTAAACACAATTAAAGACTTTGATCTTTTTCATTATCAGTATAAATCTTCATATCCTCACCTGCTTCACCGACGCCAATTAATCAAGTGGTACTTCAACCAGAAACTCAACAAGTGGAAATGATTTTATTTTGATCATCATTTCCTATGATTTTCCAAAAGACATCATTGTATCGTGCTGTTTTCCTGTGAATAAGGCTGCAGCAATATACTCAATTGTTGCAGCCCAAGTAGCACAAGAGATCCAGTAACCGACACTTTTCTTGAAAAATTTCATATTTTAATAATATCAACAATTTACACTGTTCAAAAACAAGGAGTCGTGCATCATTCTTGCACGAATTCTAAAACATAATTCAAGAACCTAACACAAAAATGTCAAATTATACTATCTTAGATAATTGCACCTAAATAGAACAAATCTGTCATAATATTGTGACAGTAAATGAAATAAAGCGGATATGCTAACAATACCAACTCTTAGACCAAGATTTCAAATTATAAGAGAAAGAAACTTAATACATGTTAGAACTTGTAGGATTAAGAGCTGTGGAGCAAATCACAAACTTACTTTATTATGATCCACCAGTTCTAGTATTTTTTAAAAAAAAAGATACTGTGAAGGTATTTTGACATCATAAATTGTGAAACAATTTCTTTTCTAATCAGAAGAGTAGAGCATTGATGTTGCGTTCTAATTAATTTAATTTAAATGCGTCAACCTTTACAAATTTTTTTACAAAAGTCTTTGGGTGAATTATAGATTAGTTCTCTTTTATTTAGATTATTCTATAAAGATATAGTACTAAGTCACCGATGTTGCTGCATAAGATCATCTCTGCAATATATATATATATATATATATATATATATATATATATATATATATAAAGAGAGTTATTTTTCTTTTGGCCACACAAGTTACGTCGTTCTTTCTTTTTTGGTGGTTCTTATTGACCTGCAGCATCAAATTCATTGAATTGGCACTTGACAATGTTTTTAGAACTTCTTCGTAATGATGGAAACAAGCATCTCTGCTTTAAATGTGTTTTCAGGAGCCAGAATGCTAAATATTTCGAAACATAGCTCACATGCTTTGGATCGTTAGTGGTAGATAACATTTAAAACATAATTTGTTTTTTTATACCTGCAATGCTTAAGAAGCTATAGAAAATTGCCATAGGTTATCTTAATGTTCTCCTGGTAGCAGTGGAAGTTTTTTCCAACTTATCTACACCATCTACACCACCTTTTTCTTTTGAAAATTGAATGAAAATAATCATTTTGAATACACATTGAATGATAATAACAATACCTTTAAAAAAAAAGGAAAAATACTAAACCATAAAAAACAAAATTGTGTCAATTAAATTTAAAAAATTTGTGAAAAGTACAATAAATCATTAAATGAACCTCAATACGACTGAAGAATTAAATTAGAACATATTACAGAAAATAACTTACATAATAACAATAGTGGCATATTCCTTAAGCCAAATGGGATGCTCCAGAAAAAAAAAATAATGAAAAGATCGAAATGAGACTTTCAACATAAAAACACCTCACTGAGAGAACTTGGGAAGGAGGGTAAATAAGGCCCAGTTGCGTTTTTATTCTGACATTAAAAGCTATCTTTTTACCGAGTGGCGTACTCAGTACGTCCCCCGTGTTCTTAAAGTTTAAATACTTTTGCTCTGTACCTTACGGCAATCATACCAATAGTTTCAACTAAGCCTTACTTTTAATTTCCTCAAAAGTAAAGACAATTATGTTGGTATCTAGAGAATAGCATTCTTCTCCTTACCACTGGAATTTTGGTGGAATCTGACGAGATTTCTCTATTAGAAGTGAATGTTAAAACCGTTTGAGTTTTTCAATAATTGAATGCTTCATTTCCTATATGGATTAACTCCATAAAACAAGATGAGAAAAATGATAAAATATTACATATTGTTTTTTTAAATTCTTTTTAAATTGAAATAATTTTAAATTTATTCATCTTTTATCTAACGACATACAGAAAGTATAAGATAGATTATACTTGGAGTAATAATTATTATTACTACAATTTTTCCATGGTTAAGGGAGTTAATGGATTAGGCAAGTGAAAAAAATTATCAATTCAAATTGAAGCAGCAAATTATTTTTAATTACGAAAAAATTCCATTATATAAATAACTATATGTTTTATTGAAGATTTTATCAAAATTGAATAATAACTGTTCTGTTACTGGTACATAATATTACGAGTCTTATTACTTTGTTTGAATTTAATTATCATCAATATAAAAGATGTCTTCTTCGTTAGCTATATTTAGGCTCCCATCATGTCAATTTGTCCTTTAAGTTTCCTAATACTCAAGTTTAATAGAAGGGGTGCATTATTTTTTTCAACAAGTCCATCATATATCTTTTCTCTTGTCACAGCTCTGCCTGTTGAGTACAGTAATGGCTGGTTTACATTTTTTAGACATAGTGGTCCATGTCCTCATATGAATGGCATAAAATTCGGTATCTTCGTTAAAGTCTCACTTAAATTGTAGGAGGTGGTGTTCCGACTTTTCTAATTTTATCCAGTGCTTTTTGAGCCAATTTACTGGCATCCCTGCAACTGTTACGTTTTCTGTTATTGATAGAGTACTTGTAGAAAAAAGTCCACATGCGTCATTTGAGCTGTATGGAAGGATATCATATGAGCCATATAATAACATATGAACATGACCATATAAATGATAACAGCTTTTGTCTAACTTGAATAACGAAATTAAACGAACAACTTTCAGATGTCAGATGGAAAAGAGTGAAGCGAGTTAACTAGATTTTTATTATGATATAACTAAATACATTATAGCATGGAGTTAATCAGATTGGCTTCTGAAATAAATTACTTATTATTCAATAGTTTAAAAGTATTTTGCCATTTAGATGTGTTAATACTCATTATTAGAGAAATTTGTCTTGAATATATACAGTTAGGAGCCAATCAAGTGCTTTGATATTGAATAAAATTCAAAATATGGATTTCATCAATTTGGCAAGTGAAGCATCTAATTATGTCAGAAAAGGATTATTATTATGTTCCCACTTAAAGTATGTTTCACATAAATTTTGCTTTTGCGTTTAAAATTTCACTTTTTCTTTTTTTATCATTCCTTTTGTATTTATTTTGCTTTTCAAATGAAATGATATTATTGTTGTGGTGGGCGATTTGAGAAAAAATTCAGTGCATTAAATCAAACAACTTGACCATTTAAAGTTTGTTGTATAGATAAAAGCAATTTCCCCAATAGAATTGTAGATTATAGTTTTTCAAACTTTTGTTCATGTTATTGAAACGATATTCAATTTGAAAAAATAATTCTCGTTAATTCGTTAACAATTAAAAAAATTTAAATGTAATATATTCATATTTTATAAAACAAGAGGAATACAAAAATACGGATAAAATGTATTTTATAATATATTTTCATGCGCATCTAAAATATTCAGGTGAGAAGTTTTGCTTTTTCTAAGAAAATAAAAGGAAACTATTACTTTTTTTTGTTTTCGTTGATTCTTAACAATACGGTTTTGTTAAAAACTATGCAAAGTGACGTTTTAAGCGAGTTATCTCATAAAATAATTTAACATCAAGAGATGTTACAATTTTTGAATAAATGATAAAACTAAACAGGAAATCAAAACAACATCAAAACTTAAACATCAAACTTCAAAACTTAAAACTGTTTGCTGCAAATATTTCTGATGTTAAAGCTTGCAGAAATATTATATTAGGATTGATTGATTGATATGTTTGTTTAATGTGATATAGAGCAACAACGACTATTATCTTCAGATAAGGTTGAATTTAAGTTTAGGAGGCAAGTTTCTTTTTTGGGGATTTGTAATAGCTAAAATCACGAAACATATAATTGGTATCAATTTTATGCATCATTATAATTTGGTGGCTGATGTTAGAAAGAATTGAAAATCTTACATTACGAACTGTCTCTAGTAATAAGTTTTGGGGCTTGTCAATTAAATTTTATCTGGTTAACAATAACACAGTGTGTCACAAATTACTCTTTAAGTATCCAAAATTCAGGAATTCGACTTGTAATAAAACAGTCATTAGCCATTGAATTACTACTCATGGTCCTCTCGTGCATTCTAAATCCCGTAAATTAGCACTAAATAACCTTGAGTATATTCGGAAAGAATTTTATTACATGAATACGAGGAGGGACTTGTAGAGTATTAAAAAACAGTTGATCAATGCCGATATTTCTAGTTTACAAACCTAACAATACCTGGAGAATATGAGGGAATTAAGGTATGTAGAATGCTATAAGCAAAGGAAGGCCGTTATGCTTTATCCCATGTATATGATTTTAATTTCGCTTCAGTGGGAGAAATTGTTTCATGGTTGGAATTTTAAAAGTGAACTTTTCATTCATGAATGCGTTCGTTAAGGACAATATGACCTCTGCATATAATCCTCATAGTAATAACCTACTAGAGAGATTTCATAGGCAACTAAAAGTAGTATTCAAGAGAAAGTTAACTAAGAACTGAATGAAACAACTACTTTTAATCTTACTGGGCTTACGCACAGCTTTAAGGGAAAAGTTAAACCAGATTACAACTGAATTCATTTATGAAAAGTTATTTATTTCCGGGTAATTATTGTTTCTTCCTTTCCTGGAAAAAAAAACTGGGCTAACAATTTCTGATATTCTTATGAAAATTCCATAAAGAAAGAAGAAATTAGTCCTGGCTACCATCCGTCGCATACGATTTTGTGTTCAAGATCACCAGTCTTCCAGTTACGTCTTCTTACGTCATTATGCTGTAAGAAGACCCTTATAGTCCCTAAATGAGGGTCCATTTTGGAAAAAAAAAATTGTATTCAGTTTAAACTTCCGATTAAAGGCAAATTAGAGGGGAACGAATTGACTGCATTTCTGTTCAGTTACTCGCAGAGTGAAGCTTCCTCTTGCTGAACATCATTTTAAGCACTTTCGAATTAATAAAAAAGGTATTCTTTTATGATCCGATACATTCTATTCTTTTCGTAGAATTTTTAGTTCATGCTTTTTAAGAAATACAAGTTCCTATAATTTTTTACCCAGAATTCTTTCATAGTTAAAATTTTTTAAACATTTTTATGCCTCATCAGCTATATTTATCGATTCTTTAAATATCTGTACTGAATTAATGAATGCTAAAAATTAAAATATTTACTACTAAATATGCATTAACTTTTACATCATTTACAAACACATAATCATATAACTTAAATTTCTGAAGGCTCGTACAATTTCGGAACATTTAGGGGGAAATGCATCTCCTTCCCCATTTCTTTTCATAATAGAATGCAAATAATAACAAAATTTATAACTTCTCCTCCAGCAATTTATCTGCAATTTTAATTTTCTTCTAAAACTAGAATAGGTATTGAATAGTAATCTTAATTTTCTGAATATCAATATTATTCTTATTATTTTAAATTTAATTTAAGCCTTTATTGTTAAATTTATAAGAGAAAAGAAGAAAAAAATTTCAAACCTATTTTAACAAAGTCTTACTTAAATATATTTTTGATTTAAATGTTTTACCGCATTTCGAACCAGAGTTTTAAAACTTCATATCGCTTAGAAAGTAAAATTATACATATAAAAACATGATTTTGAATAAGAATATGTTAATCGAAATTTTGTTAAACTTCGAGCTTAAAGTTTTAAATATTTTATTGTGCATTTTTATAATTATTTTTAAAGTAACTTTACATAATTGTTAACGGTAAAGAAATTCATTAATAAAGAGGGAAGGGGAAAAAAACCTTTTTAATTTAAAACAAATGTTCATTTTTTTCCAAAACAGACAGTTTCTTCGTTCGTGATATTTTATAAAATGATACAAAATATCAAGTGTAACAAAGAACAGTTCCTTGATACATTATACGTAGTTAGAATAAATAGCATTTCAAGCTATTTTTTTTATTTTTAGATTACGAAAATTACTGATCAATATATTTCAGAAAGGCTGTGTGCATTTAAATTACTTGCAATATTAATTATTTTATACACTAAAATAATACAAATAAAAAGATGATTCTTCTTTACGTACCTCAATTTTTCCATAGCTATGACCAGCATAAAAATGTAAATATATATTCCAAAGTACTACAATTATGTCTTTTTTTCTTTTCCAAAATCTGCTACAGTTTTGTGTAACCTGTTTTCTAATGTTTCAAGAAAACTTCGCTATCTCAGGTAATAACATAAATTGAGAGCGGAAAAACTCTTAAGCTAACAATACTTTTGAGGTGCATTTTAAATATCGATAGGAGCTCCACAAATCCTACTGAATCTTTCTAAATAAATCTTTATTACTAAATCTTTCTTCGAAAGAAATCTTAATATAACACTGAAACAAAATCCTCTCCAAAGAAATTCCATCAAATTTCTTTTTTGTAAGAATTACACAATTTTCTCGCCAAATGCTGTTCCTCTTTAATATTTCGATCGAATAGACTGAGATCAATACAAGCATCACTTCATCTTAAGTGGGATTTGCCTCCTCTGCTCTTTGTCCAATCGAAAATCTGGAAATGTTGGGAGTCCCTTCCCTAAATAAAGAGAATACCTCCACATCGTTAATATTAAATTTATTGCCTAAGGACATAATGTTCAATGGCCAGACATTTGCTTAATATTAAATTTTGGAACATAAAATAAAGGATTTCTTCAATTTATAAGAGAAAAAAAGTTATATAATATGTAAGAGAGCGCTATATATCGGCGAATCTTGCTACTCAGCTGTTCGCAACTGCCAATCAGTTTCTGAATGATGAACGTGGGGGTGCGGCTGAATCGCCCCGGAGCCGAACAGCATTTTTTCCGGTAGCAACATTTGGCCCTGTCAATCGAATCTCGCTTGCGCAAAAGTCTAGGGTAGGGCGGAGTTTGGAAGATAGTGTTCTGATTGGTTAAACGTTCTTTGTGTGGTGGGAGTGTGTGCTCAGAAGCACTGTGCTGAAAAAAAAAAAGAGAGAAAATTTAATGTGTTCCTTCAATACAAAGATCTTAAAATGAAAGAGAAGTAATAATCATTTATATCATGCTGATGAATTACTATTGTATTGCTGCAGGATTTCTCAAAAGCACATACATATATTAGTCGGCATATATATATTGGTCGTTGGGGATGACGAGAAGAAAGTTAAGAAAAATAATTCGATATAAAAACCAACGTTTTTAAAAACAACGTTTTTATATGGTGGCAAAGTTTATCAGAGAAAATTATTGAAATATTAGTTAAAACTGTTAGTTATTTTTAACTTTAAAATTTACTTAAAAAGAGACATTTGTGAGAGTATTAAAAAATTCATAATACTCATAAAATCAAAACATGCATTTGGAAGTTTGTAAGTCATTCTATTAAAAAAAAGAATGGGAACCAGAATGCAGAAAAAATTATTGTGATAAGACATGGCGCCAAATATTGGAAACTTTCTTTCTTGAGAATGATTACTGACTAAAAGTCAGCAACCCTTACTGTCTCGGAGATAGTAAAAAGGAGATAGTATCTCCCCTTTGTGAGTACAAAAGGTTTACGATACCTCATGTGGTGTGGGGAGTGCCCGGTGCTCCCAGAGGGGGAAAGAAATGTTTTCCTCAATCCTAAAAGCGCCGAGAGGAAAGAATATTTTGACTTATTAAAATTATTGAAATATTAGCTAAAACTTGTCGCAAACGTCTAAATATTGCATTGTTAGGCGAGTACGAACGATTCCCAAAATTTCAAAGCTCTAGCTTGATGGGAAGTTGGTTAAATTAACGATCGAAAATTTGATGACACACACACACACACTCACACACACACACCAAGTGAAATTCAGAAAAACGTTGTAAAAAAAGCTTACTGTTTCTATCTGGCTTGAAAAAAACCAGGGCGTAAGGAGGTGTGAGTTAAATTAAATTTAGTTTCATTTTAAATGAATTAAATATGAAAAAGAAAAATATGAGTCACAACTAGCGAATGACAAAAATCCAGAGGGAAGTGAGGGATAATCATACCACTCTATTCTTGCTCACGGGGGCTGAATGAAATTCAGCACATAAAACTGAGTTCGGGTCTCTAAACATATTGAAAATTTTCGAGCGAGTGTACGAGGTAAGATATTGGCCTTTTATTAGTATTTCTTCGAAGGGCATTTTAGTTTGGATAATTGCTAAAAAACATTTAGATTTTGAGGGAGCTTATGGAAGAAATTGACCGACTGACTTTTAATATAAGCTAAATAAAGTTCCACTTAACGATCCTGATTGGCGACTTCATTCCCAAGAAGAAGAAAGAGTCATATTATGTACATGTAGAATATGTGCATTCACTAAACTAATATTTATCATCCCATAAAATACATAAAGAGGCCATCGTCATGTTTTTCTACTACATGACATGTTGTTTCATACCTGATCTAATGTGCCTGTTGTCCCTTTTGTTGAGTTATAAAATTCTAACATTTCCAGTTTCTTGCTTTCTTTATTAACATTTAACTTAGGAACAGATGTCCACACGGATTAATCTTTACCAGTGTGCTGAATTTTTCCGCGAAATATTATAGATCTGCCACAAGAATAAAAAACATTTGGAATTTTTCAACCCAATTACTTTTATTTTATATCTCTTTATTAGCCCCAGCTATTAAATTCTTATTTTCATCTTCCTGGGTTTGTTTTTCCAGTATTAGTTTTCCTTCATCGTTCGCTCAAACGATTATTCATCATTTTCATCCTTATAGATATCTGTAAATTCGTTATTTTGAGTTAACGTTAATTTCGTTACTGAGTTCTACCACAAAAATTTTCTCCTCGAAAACGCTTTGACATCTTCACATGCTTGGAGAAGAAAAATGAAGTTCATTTCAGAAATGCAAACGTCACTGCTATCTATTCGTCTCTCAGGCTAACATTCTTCTGAAAACACTACTATTTTGAAACTATTATCTCAAAACTATTTTGAAACAACGAATATCCTTATCTCTAGTAGTCAAGGTCATACTAAGCTACTGAGTAGCAAGTTCCATTTCCGATTTTGAGGGAGGCAGTTTCAGGTTATTCGCTATCGACTTCGTCCACCAGACGAATGGGTGGCATTCTATGGTTGAGAAACTTCATAATATCTGAAAAACTGAACAGAAAAATTAATATACAAGGAACACAAGTTCTGCAAAAGAAAAATAAATTCTCTCAAAAAGATAAAAGTTTTTTAGGGAAAAAATATCCCTGTAGAGTTCACTCACAAATGAAAATGCTATTGAATTAGTTATTTAGTTTTACGCGTCATTTGTCTTGTAAGCAGTTGCTGGTTTTCGCCGAATGTTGTAATTTCTTGTGTTTGTAGCTTGAAATTTCAGGATTTGTAGTTTAGCTTGTTTCCGCATTACATCTACTAGGCTAGAAAAATCTGAATAGCATTGCTCATCACCATTAATTTCGTCACTTGGTCATATACATTTTTTCTATAAGCAAAACGTAATCGTTGTGGTCTATTTGTTATTGGTGTTCCTTTCTTTAAATTAATAGGCATCTGGGTAGCAATAGTTTTTGTCTTAATTGGCTTACAGCTTGAAACCAAATTATTAAGAATATTTCTTTGAGTTTTAGTAACATTTGATCCGATTTCGAGATCAAGTTTATCATTTATTGAGATGCTAGAAATCGAAAATTGCTCTGAATTTTCAGGTTTAGTATCCGAAATTTTTGTTAATCTGACACCGTCTGTGGTAAACGTTATTTTGGCCTGTGTTAAAATACCAATGCCAATATTATTATCTGACGTCATAATTTAGTTATTAATAACACAAACGTTAGTGTTCAATTTCTGATTATTTATTATAAGTTCTTATATATACAGTTACCACTTGGTGTAATGTTCTCATTACCAAATACTGTAAGTGATACATAAAAATTATTTAAATGTGATGAACCAATTTTGTGTTATTTTTCGTTAGAACTGTTTTCTGTCTACCGGTGTCGACCAATGCAGTAAATGAATTTTCAATGTTAGAAACAATTTTTTACATCAAAGGAGGTAAATAGTTTATAGTTGATACAGTATTACAGTTTCGATTTGGAATAGGTTTGTTAATACACTTTGCAGAAACATGACTAAAATTTTTACAAATACTACATTTTGAACTTTTATGTTTTTTGGAACAAAAGCAATATTAGTTTATTATATGCATCATCATTTTGGGTTCCAGATTTATGATAGTTATGTTTTGCGTTCATGTTACGTCCTCGACTGAATTTATAGAAAATAGGAAATTTCTTTGTGGAAAGGTATTCTTATTTCTATCACTGACTATTTTTTCATAAATGCGAAGATTCTCTTTAAATTCTGAAATAGATGTGGCTCCGTATAAAATAGCTATATTTATTGGTTAATTCTGTATATCATTTACACAATAATCAAATTAAAAAGAATCATTAATGATTTCATAGGAAATACTTGAGAGTTCTGTAATTGCAATAAAATATTCCGAAAGAAGTAACTTGGACATAATTTATGTGTATTTAACAGTCTATAAATTTCAGCAGCATTCAATTGAAAGCAGAATTCTTCTGTTAAAGTGTTTTTTAAACGAAAACCATGTTGTGAGATTACGTTGCATACATAGAAAACTCTTTGCCTGACCTTTAATAAAATTTTTGCAAACATTAATGTTTGCTTCTCATTATAAGATGGAGAAAAAACGATTCTTCTTCATCTTGTATAAAACGCTAAAAAGTTATGTATAATCTTATGTAACTTGTAAACTTTCAATCGGAATTTCGGAGATCTTTCAAAACAAAATAAAGGGAAGGGTTGAAAGTATCAACAAACACGCTATGATTTGATGCGGAAGACATTACAGAAGGAGGGGAAGAAAAAATAGTGTTTGTTTGTTTCGTCATCAGAAATTTCAAAATCGCTGCTTAGCGATTTAAAGCTTAAAGCTTGCAATTCGTGAAAAGTCAATAAAGATTGAAAAAGTCTATTAATGAGTGCTTCTTTATTATTCTTAGTATACAGACTCAATACATTTAGCACACAAAATAAATATAATTTACACAGAAAGAATCAATTGCTTGCGTTCTTCAATATTAAAATCATTTGAATTGAGTAAAACGGCTTTTGTTTTCTTATGTTACGTTCAAATATATCGTTAAATAATATTTTTAACAACTTAATTGTTATAATATTTTATCTTTTAAGAAACTTTGACACAACAGGAATGTCAATAAGTATGATCATTTTTATATAGTTCATAGTCACTGAATAAAACTGAGATTCGTATATAATTGAAAGATAAATAGAGGAGGGTACTTACCTCTCGTTTTAATAGAGATATATCCGAAACACTTGAACAATCACAACAAAACATAGGTATGTAATAACCATCTGTTATTACTCTCTCAATTTTTCAAACGCAGGAACAATCACAACGGAACAGTGACCCAATTTCAAATATCAATTTTCATAATTATTAATTAAATAAGTTCCGGCTGCACATAGATACTCACAAATTCACGATTATAAGTACAGTCAGTACTTAGAAGGAATCACAAATTTTCCTTCACGTTTCCCTTCTGTACTTAGTAAAAAAAAGCGAACGTCAATGTTTTTTATGGTAGAGCATATCCGTTAGCGTTGTTTCAGTTCGCAGTTTAATTTTTAATCCAATTTTAAATTCTGGTTCGTTTGCCATATGGAGGTTGGCATCGACATGTTGCAAAACCCCAAGCTCATTTTAAGAGGACAAAAAGGTTTTTAAACAGGAAGGTGAGAAAAATTAAAGAAAAAGACGTCATCTACGTGCTTATATCTCGAGCTCTAACCTTATAAATTGAGTTGCAGTTTTCGCTGCTGCAGCTCAGCGGACAATTGCCACAATCATATATATATATATATATATATATATATATATATATATATATATATATATATAATTATTAAATATTTTCATTTTTTTTAATATTTTGTATATTTTTTTTCATTTTTTAGTATTTATTATTAGGATTTTAGTCTTAATCTATTATTCTGTTTATTTTGAAATTTCTAATACCTTCCCACTTTTTCGTAATTTTTTTGATGTTATTAGTATATATATTTAAATACTGATAACATTTTTAAGTGGTTTTTATAATATATATTAGATTTATAATTGTTTTTTCTATGGACATAATTTTATTTTTTTTCTGTCGATTTTCACTTGTTATAATTTTATTGTATGATTGTACAATTTTTTCTAGGTCTCATCCATAAGATTTTCCTTTATTTTTAGAATTATTAAAGGTATTTAAATGTTTTATTTTACATATTTCTATTTTATACTTAACTATTTTTTTAATTTTTATTTTATTTGTAACGATTATTAAAATTAAGCATTTTTTTTTAATTAATAAGTACTCCTATTTCAGCGGTTAATCATTTCTTGTTCGTTGAATAATGTTGATGAGAAATTTTAAAGAGATTACCCAGCTTGAAATTGTTGGATTTTAATATTTTCTGTTTTAATATTGTATTATAACATTATGTTCTCTTTGTTTTCGAAGATGTAAAAATTACATTCTTCTTTTTTTAGCATTTAACTAGTTCCTCAATTATGAACTATGATGACGTGTTGGTGATAATTATTTGAATTTCTTTATATTTGAGTTTGATTGATTTTTCTGTGTTTTATTTATTATAATTATTGTTAAAATCAAATTATTAATAGGTACATAAGTTTATCGGATAATTTTAAAGATTACTTTATGATATTTAAGTCTAAATGAATATTTCCTTTTGTTTACCTTCTTTCTTTACCTTTTGGATAAGTTTTTAATTTTTGGTTTCAAATGCAATCTAGGAGAATAATATATATACTGAAGTATTATTGTTAGATCTGTAATATCAGTATAAACACATATTATTCCATTCTAAAGTATAGAGCAGTATTAATTACATTATTCCAATTTTCAAAATTGTTGTTTTTCACTTACTTAGCTTTGATTTAAATTGGTTTGATTCTTAAGTAATATGAAATTATTATTAAGGTTTTTTGGTGCATTAAAATCTCTACATTTCACAATTTCAATCTGCTCAACATCAAATTAAATTTCATTTCATTGGGAGAAATTTTGAATTCAAAAATAATCAAAAAGGAACCTTTTTGATTCTTTGTATTTTCTTTATATATATATATATATATATATATATATATAAAGAGAGCGAATTTCAACAAAACTTAACCAGCATTTACCTTGGAAACTAGTCAAGCTTCAACATCATGAAACTTGACCCTGGAATTTTATTAACTACATATTTTGAAGTAGTTTCAACTCTGGTCCTTACCTATCATGAAATGGACTGTCTCTTTATTTTTCTGAACTGAAACTTCTCAAAATACAACCTCCTATCATTTAGTCCTGGAACTCTATCAACTATTCGTATGTTTCCTCTTTGGTTCTATAGTTAAGTTTTCAATTTGTATACATGCTTATTGCCATAAAAACTTCACATCAACAAGAGTGCGATTGCTACGAAAGTTGGCATGGAGGTACACGTCTGGCAATCTTCATGCCAATTTTCGTGTTCATGCGACGAGTCTAGATATGTAAATTATTAGAAATGCTGTGTGATTGCGCATTGATTAATTCCACCTCAAAGCGTTGAAGTTCATTCTCCTAGGATTGTAAAATCTGTAAGCAGAGCTTGGTTGCGTGTATTTAATCTGTTTTACAGGGTCGCTTTTTAAATATAGATGCCATCAGAGACAATATGAGCAACTGTCGGAGTTTAATAGAGGAAGAATCATAGAGATGATGGAAACCGGGTAGTTAATTCGAAGAGTAGCACGTTACCTGGACCGTTCTTACTTTACTGTGAGGAGGTGTTGGGACAAGAGAGAGTCTGGCTCAGGACGTCCTCGACAAACCGATAGTCAAGAAGATCGTCATACCTTACGGCACGCATGCATAGTGCCAACTGTCTCATTATCCACCCTCCATACACGGGAAAAACTTTCACCACGGATCTTTGTGTTGTCCCGCTCAAAGGGATTGGACTTCAACTGAACGGAGTTATGTCGTCTTTAGCGACGATTCCAGATTCAATATGGTCAGTAATGACAATCGTGTACCTGTGGAGGCCCTGTGGTGAACGTCTCAATCCTGCCTTCGCTTTACCGTGGCACACTTCTCCCACAATTTGTGCGATGGTATGGGAGGGCATCGCATGCAACATATAGTCACCCTTAGTATTGATACCACGGCGCCACGAAAGCCCAAAGATACGTTCGTGACTTCTTAAGTAACATATGTTACCACTCATGGCAGGTCTCCCAGGAGCCATTTTTCAACAAAACAATTCTCACCACACACAGCAAAGATTTTACTGGACTTCCTCCTGGAAAACGTATCTCCTTGGAAGACGAATACGCATCGTTCGACCCCTGGGCTTATTCTCTTGTGATGCGTATTTGGCACGTTCACCCCGAAAGGGTTAACACAAATATATTTAACTATTTTAAAGGCAAAACAAATTGCTTTTAGTTTCATAACCCAAGAATAGGGATTCAAATATCGAGTTTTCAATTAAATCTGTTTTATTAATAAGCATCAATTTTTTTAAAAAAATTATTCGATAATTATATTTATTTCAATGCTACACAAGATTTATAAAAAATATTTTTCATAGACAAACGCTAAGGTTTTTGAGTATACGATGCATTTAAATAAGACTTTTAGAAGGAAAGTCAATGTTATTTATAGGATTAATTGAACTTAGAAGCAACACTAGGATTATTGACAACGGACCTCGTAATTTTCAACCTTTGTCAAATGACGAGGAAAATGCCTAAGCTGGTACTAAACTTCCACTCTAGATCGAGGGATAACTTAGATTTTTGACAGATTTCGCATCCTGCCAATCATCTCATCAGGCATCAGGACTCGAAAACACTATTCGACGGCCAGGACTAGTGCTGTGGTCCTAACCAAGTTAGTAAAAATCACAGTACTTGAGTAGCTGCTCCACAAGCGCTATCATCCCCCACCTCCACCTCACTGCCCACTCACCAAAGCTCATGTAATCTTACCTCACAACTAAATGATTTAAACTTTAATTTTATATTTATTTATTATCACTAGAATTATAAATTGTGCAGCATCCATTTTACCAGGGTATAGAAATAGTTTTATCAGGTTCAACTCAGATATAGAGATATAGGCCCATCTGGGTTCGGCGCTCTAAACAAACCTTCAATACGGACTAGTGCTGTGGCAGCTATCCATAGGACGTATGTACTGCAGGGAGCAATGAAGATTATTATTTACTCATCTCTCGTTATATGGAACTTGGTTAGACACTTGATCTTGAGTCTCATAGTTAAATTTTACACAATGATAGTGTGAAAGCATTGAATTTTTGTTCAGCTTGCTGCGGGTTTTTGTGTGGACAAAGGCACATGCTGGACATTCTAATATT
>BMAW01022464.1:18557-63018 GCA_019974015.1 Nephila pilipes
AGCGAGCATCAAGTTAGTGCGCAAGTCGAAAGAGAGAGAATTTGTCACTTCTTGGAAGTGAAGTAGAGCGAGCTCCAGGGTTGCTGCCTTTGGCGAGGAGCGCCCGCAGAACCTGTTTGGTGGTCTCCACAATCGTTGACTAATCTGCCTGTTGGCGAACCGCTGCAAGCTCAACATTCAAAATTTTTATTATTTATCACTTTGAATTTGGGTAGAATCAGCATTTAATTATTTCATCCATCTTATTAATTGTCGCATCGAAGCTTTTAGTTTTAACCTCTGGACCATTTAGACTTTTTTAGTAAATCTAGGGAGGAGAGGGAGAAGTCGACAACACATATAAGACCAAACATGCGTAAAATTGTAAATTATGATGAGGTATTAGTTACCAAATATTAATTGAAGTACTCCATAGATTTTTCTGTACCACATTAAAAAACCACATAAGTCTATTGAATATGTGAGAGTATTATAATTTGTTAACATGATGCATATATAGGAATTACAAGGCATCCTAACCAAAATCCTATTATGAGAACATTAATTCTTAGGGATATTGCTTAGACAACTTTCTGGAATGAAACTGATAGCAATTTAGAGTTGTTACTTTTTAATTATCATAGTTATCAAAAGAGAAGAGATTTTGTATACACCCAAATTAAGAGGAAAGTTAACCGGGGGATCTTGTTAATATTTTGTAACAAAAAATAGTATGTGCATTACAGTGAATTAATAAATTTGTGACTGTTTACAAATGGTACATTTTCATATCAGTTCATTGAATTACCGAATTTTATTTTTTCCTTATAAAATTTGTTAGCAATAAAATAAAGTTTCTTGAAATAAAATTACAATTAAACTCTTACCCGTCCTTTAAAAGTTCTTTGAATGTGCATGCTATTTATGCTGTTTCTTTTAGATATATTTGATTATTAATTTAATTTAAACTAATTGCGAAACAATTACTCACATTTCAAAAGAACAAGAGAGTTACATTTTATTATTAAGTAACTCGTTTAACTCTCTAATGAATGTATTTTAATTAACAAATTTTAGTAAACCATCTTGAATCATTTTTATATTTAAACGAGTTTCTCAGATTTTCTCACTACAAACAGATATGCAGAACTTTATTTGATTGCCAACCACTTGGTTTTAAAAAACTAATCAAGTAACTAAGAATTAATAAATACGGAAGTCAGTGACTACAGTGGGTTACTAATTTATTGTGGATAATCTCATATTTCCGTAAATGGATCTTAAAAACATTTGACGCAGTCATAAGGGGTTTTAAAGATGAGAAATTATTTCTTATGTAAATTAATTTTATTTCATGCAAGTATTTCTTTATTTGTAACATTTGGTGTCCCTGTGCTTGAATTAATAATTTCTTTAACTTCAGTATAAGAATTTGAAGAATTAGAGAAGAACCCTCACTGTGGGTTCTCTGTCCAACCATTCAATTGTTTCTATATGGTAGCTTTGCATCAGCGTCTCACGCCAGCAGTTAACCAATTAAGAGCCTATTTTTATAAGAAATCTTACTTTTCCAGTAATATTTTCTTTTTATTGCTTAAAATTATGAGTCGCAGTGAAGATCATCCTCGACAAAAAAAATCCGAGAAAAAATTGCTTATCTTGTGAACAAGTGGTATTGCAACCTTCTTAAAAGACAATAATGTCCTATTTGTTTACCTTTGTCAGTTAAAACCCCAGATACGGATCTTATGGAAATTTTTTGGTAAATCGAAATGTGTGAAATTACCAAAGAAACAATAACTATATAAAAAATTTAGAAATCCCAATAGGTATCACAATCCCTAACTTAAAAAAGTGGACAAAACATTAAAGTGCATGAAAGCATTGATAGTGATTAAGGGAAATGTGACCAAATATTAATGTCAAAATTTTAATTCTTTATTATGTAGCGTTACAATATTTATCATTTCTTTCTTTGTATTTCTTAATCTGAATGTATTTTAGACACAATAAAATAGAATTATCCAGAACTTGTGAGAATTTTTTTACAAATTTTTGTAACTAATATATAAATTCATAAATTATTGTGAATGTCCTTATTAATTTGACAACTCACTATACATTTCGGGCTTACCACAGTTCTGTATGATAAGGTTTTGGGTAGTCGAAGAGTTCTGAAGTTCAACTGAGATAGGATTGGTTCCCTTTGGTGGAGATTTAAATTAAATTCCATCTTTAAATCCCTGAAGAATGGAGTAAGGATCCAAGGAAATATCTAAAGCTCGCTTATCGTTATGATGCCTAGACGACCGCCAAGTAAAATCACAACTGAAGTTTTGAAACAGTGACTGAGAAACGAGCTGAGGAAATGGAACAGGAAAAAGATAACATTCAGTAAGCGATGGAGATTCTGACAGATTGAAGGCGAAGTTGTTTCTTGTTGCAATTGGAGTTTTCTTGTTTGGTACGGGTACTTGGATTCCACAGACCCTTTAAATTATTGTTACTTGATTATTTAACTTGTTATTTTTTTAAAAAAATATTTGTATTATCTTGGATAGTTGCCGTCTCTTAATCCAGAACATACCGTCAGTCGAATGAACACATTATTTACTAACGGATAAGTGAAACGAAGTTAAGAGCTGTAAGTTGTGATAGACAGGCATGAATGTTCCTTATAATGAAAATAATGGGCTTTGTAAGCTATAAATTAATTAAAATTTGCATGTAGTTTTAAGATATAAATGTTTTAATTTGTGACTAATAACAATGTAAGATCAGAATTAAATGTATACGAGAAGTGAGCGAGAGAAAGATTTTATAGATTACGTCAAACTGTTTTGGATTTTAACTACAGAATTTTTTAATCAATTCGATTACTCACAATAATCGAATATTAATCATGTGCATTAATATATAAGTATTTGTTTTAGAAAAGAGAATTATAATTAAAAAGGTAAAAGAATGTATTTTAGTACATTTGGCTATGTAAAAGAATATGTGACAAAATAGCAAACTAGCGTTAATATATGATATATAAGATATTACTAAGTATGTACAACAAGATATCAGTCATAATATTTTAAGAAATAATTATTTAAGTATTAGACATACAGTTAGTTTTTACCACTACAACTCAAATTATTTGATGAGTTATGGAATGAATAAAACTATTAAATGAGTTTTTTTAAGTCATTTTATGCTTTTAATGTTCTACACTACCGTTACGCCTTCCACCTTATTACAGCATTTTTATGTATTTTTTTTTTCTTTTCTTATTCGAAATCATTTATAGCTATTCAATAATTTTCTTCAACTAAATGTGTCAGTTTCTTAGTCCAGTATTTGTTCCATATTAATTTAATGAAAGTTCACTCACTAATTATATAGTCCTCGTGTTGCTTCTAGTGCGACGTTAATAAAAACTAAAAATAAAATACTAAACATTCATTAATAACTTAATCTAAAGAATCAGACAGTGAAATCTTTAAGTGGATTTCCTTTTCATTTTAGGAAGAATCAAAAATCGCTTATTATGAACTGAAAGCAGAACCCTTTTTCAAAATTAAATATTCATATTATGAAATTCTATTTAGCTTCCCTACTGCAATACTGGAATAGGGGCCAGTATAAACACTAGTGGAAAAGATCTAATTAAATATCAGTTTCCCGATGATTACTTAAGACTAACCATCTAGTGCTAATTTTTTCTCGCTATAAGAACACATTCAACCTGGCTATTTAAAACTTCCGATCTCTCTCTGTCTTATTTCATTCTAATTTTAAGCTCTTTGCTGGTGTAAATGCCGTCTAATTAATTCACATCAATGCATCTATTCTTACATAAGTCACTGTTCTTTCACTAGAAGATATTCTTAAATCAAATAAATGTTATATGAAAGCCTCCTATAGGTTAGTTGAAGGGGGAATGTGCAAGAGCTTATCAACAGCGTATCAAAAAATAATAAGCTTATTAAGCGTATCAGGAATGTATTACATCTTAAAATATATGGATGCAAAAAAATTATCATTATTCTTAATCTTATAGAGCATGATGAAATCCATTGAAAGTTTCATTTAACGTTAAGAAAATAGTCTTTTTTGTGAATCTTTTTTTTAATTATTGAGTTTGTGATTCCTTAATTTTTATTCGATCTCGAATTATTAATAAAATTTATTAAAGATAAATCTTGCGTAGAGTCAAATTGCAGTATTATAATGCTCATTACAGACAAGAATAGTGAAACAACTTCTTTGGAATTTCATTACAACGGTGGATTTTGGTTACACTATTTACTATTTCAAATGATGCTCTAAAGTAAATTAAATTCAATGAATAAATCGGAAATTTGATAAATAGCTAAATTTTGAAAGTGAATTGTAAAATTATATTTGAAGTAGATTAAAATATGATGAAATTAATGTTTTGTAATTTTTTTTTAATTTTGATTTTATATAAAATAATTTAATTTGTAATTTATAACAATATCTTTACGAATTATTAAACTGGCTAATTATTACTACACAATTTAAACTATAAATTAAATATTTTTCTTTGAATTGGGATATCAGACGAAAATTTTACTTTTTGAAAATTTAGTTGAATATCTTTCAACATAATTGTAAATATTTATATATATAATAACTTTTATGTACATTATATAAATTAATGTAATTTATATTAACTTTTATAAAGTGTTAAAAACCAGAGGGAAGTATGATACTTTTCTTACTTCAAACAGATTCTCAATAAATCTCATCAAAATGTCATCAAAGCAAATAATCATATAAAAGGATGGATAAATTTTATACGAATGAACTGAAATATGCGACCAAATTTTAACGATTACATCTTTTAATTAAAGAAATGACTTTACATTTTCATGTTTAATCTTCTTAGCTTCTTCCCTTTCATTTTCACAACAGCACTTTGGTTTCTAATGGCGGCATCGTAAAAATCTAAATAACCCACATTTCCTTCTCTTTCGTAACAGAAAATGGAGAGAAATAATGACTTAAAATGATATTTCTTTGTTGTAATATATCTTTATTAGACCACTTTGTCTATGCAAATGCGTGGCACATATTTAATGCGGATTTTTTTTTTTTTAACTTTACGTTGATTTCATGGATGCGAGCGAAAGAACGCCTTGTAATGGAGAAGATAAGCTTCATCTGGAAGAAGTTTTATTTTTGTTTTAAAAAACAAAATGCGAAGAATAATTTTGGTGTGACCTGGTACAAAGAGGAGGAATAATAACACGGATGTTCAAAACTGGGGTATGGGGGGGTTATGAAAGCATTTTTTTCCTAACTATCGTATGAATACAACTATTTGAATAAAATAAAAAGCGCCGCGCAATTTAAGTTTCTAATTCACTTTCACTGTGATAGTACGTATTTTTCCCAATTGCATATGAAACAAATTTTTAACGATATTTGATGAATTAGATAAGATATTTGATAATTTAAGAAATGAATACTTTTTTGTTTATGCAAAAGAAAAAATGATAAAAGAGTTTTATCGATACCACAAAGTCATAATTTGTATCAAATATTATTCAGAAGTACTTTTCTACATTAACAACTGAAGTAATCAGGAATATTATACATTGCATGTCTTATAGTTTTACAAAAGTAAACAAATGATAGCATTTGAAATAATGAAATAAAATCGTTTGTAAACATGTAAGTAAGAATCTTTTTAACTGAAAATATTTCACTGCCCAAGTAAAATACTGACAAACAAATATATTTAAAAAATTGACAAGTTTTTTTTCCATAGAAAATCATTGCCATAAAAAAGATTTTACAACAAATTATTAAAAATTAAGTTTATTAGAAAACTTAACTAATTAATTTTCTATGGAAAACATTAAAAAAAAGTTTGAAACAGTAAATAAGTGAAAGGCTTCCTAGTAAAATGCACCACTTTTCTTCGTTGCTAACTGTCGGAGGAACAATTTTCAGTACATAGCTGTAATACAAGCTATACATCAATAAATTATACATCTGCATGTAACTTAATTTCACTGTTTATTACATAAGAGCTTTTTCTATAATGATTTAATATATTGTAGCGATAATCGTTTTCTGGCAATGGCGCATGCGCTGGATTCAGCTCTACATTCATTCATTTGCTACATCTTATTAAACTTCGATCCACAGTCGACAGATGAAATTCGTCTGTGGGACAGCATTCGTTCTCAGGGGCGAATGGAAGTGTAATGAATCTTTGAGACTACTTCTATACCTCTCTATAAGCAGTAAACTAGAGATAGGTTTCAATTTTTAATGTGACTACGTTTTGCTTCTTAATTCTCCTTTTATTTTTTGTTTACGTTCATTTGAAGTAAAGTTATTCTTTTCTTTCCTAAAATTAATTTGCTTGGTCAAGTTGAGATTATTCCTCGCTCTTTATTTGTTTTACGTGTATTACTTGCATCAGATTATCATTATATTTATGTGGTATAAAATTGCTTTCAAAACCCCCATAAAATATGATTTATGTGCTTACAATATAGATAGATAGACAGACAGACAGACAGATTCAAATAAATTTTACTTATGTAATGTAATTTGTAACTCTCTCGATGGCAAACACCGGGAAGAATCCTGCACACGAGAAGAAATGTATATTTGCTGTATGAATGTTATCGTTGGCGTATTGTCATTTAAAAAAAATCATTGTATGTGAATGACCTATGTGAAGTATTTTCTTTTGACTGTATCTGTTAAAAAATCGATTTAAATTTATTTCCGAACGAGCAAAGAAAGTTTTGAAAGCGTACAAACAAAAGTTAACGAATAAAATATTAAAATGTAGTATTTTTCATTTTCTTTGTGTATGAGATGAACGCAATTGGCGTGATGTGGAAGTTAAGATAAGCAAATACCAACTGAGGGGTCGTTCTCATCACTCAACCGATGTTTAAAATTTCGAAGTTCATCATTATTCGCTCTCGTGTTGCTTTAAGTGCGACTATGTACTATGTATATATACTATATAAAATATCATAATTTAACTATGTAAAATATACTATGTAAATTTCGCAATTTAACCTAACCATTAACATATTTATTATAATGAATCCTTATACAAGTTTATTTTCTAATAGTGTGATTGACCTTTCAAAATTTCCCATATATTTAAAGGCTATCCTCATGCAAATCAATATTGATTGATTGTTTTATTTATATCTCATTAAAAAGCAACACGAGGGCTATTGGTGAGGGTCCTCGTAGTTTTGAGCCAGGGTCAAATGACGAGGGCGATTATATTATTTAAATTTCAATCCACGCCAATCAATGGACTTAAAGCATCGATGGATTAAGCCTGCACCAATCCCGCAACACGATTAGTCTTAAATGGAATTAGGATTCGAAACTACGACTCGACGATAATAACGTCGGTCGTGAGCTTGTGACAGGACCATTCGGCAACTGCAGTCACAAAAAAAACAGGAAGAGGAGTAGATAAGTAATATAATTAGATTATAAATTTTAATTAAAATAAAATTATTTCGTGAAGATTATAATCTAGTTCTTCTGTAAAATTTTCTTTTTTATATTAAATATTTATATCTATATTACTTCAGGACGCAAAAATAAAAATGTGACAAATACTTGTATATAAAATTATTTATGTCTTTAGACCTACCTTTCGAAATTGATAGCATACCATGAACTACACTTATTTCGCGTGACTGAAACTGAATCAGTTGAGTACGAGAATTCTTTCAAAAATGTTAACTTTAGCTCTTGAATGAAACTTAAAAATAAATACTAATTTATTTAAATAATTGACATTTTGAAAGAAGTTTAAGATACGGCCAGAAAGGAATCCGTAACTATCAATTAAATTACAATGAATTTTTAAATAAAGTTAAAGGCTCTATTGACGCTATGCAGAAGAAATCACGCTAAAGTTTCAATATAATAGAATAAAACAGTGCATTTTAAAAATGTTAGTATCAATGAATTTAAAGATTTAATAAAGATGTAATATAGTAGGAGAACTTAATGATGCTCTGCAAGAGTAAAATAGCCTTACATTATGCAAAGCGAAACATCCTAATAATTCTTGTAGGAAAATTCTAAAAATACATAAATAAATCAGAAGATTAATTTTTATTCTTTATATAGGAAAGAATGATATAATTAATTAAAAAAACAGTTTTCTTTCTCTCGCGAATGATTATCGATCGCTGAATTCTCAAAAATTGTTAAAAATATTTTCGATGTATTTTTCAGACAAATAATGCAATAAATGTATCCGCAATATATTTTTATAATGATAAGAAATAATCAAAACTGAATTAAGAAACTAATTATACGCATAATTAGATTTTAATATTTATATATTGCTTAACATATATTTGATTTATCATGCAGGGTATTTTAAATGTCAAGATTACTCGAATCGAATTTATGTAAACCAATTTTAACATGTTGTAGAAATCTTTTTATGCATTTTTCATTAAAAAAATTCTGATTCATTTCATCAGTACATTTTTTTGTGAAATGAACATATTCCTGTTAAATAAACTCATTGTTTCTTTACTTAAATAATAATTCGACGCTTATTTACGCTACAAATGAAAAGAATATTTTGACTACAAATAATGATTCAAAAGTTATTAGATTTATTTGAAATTTTTCTACAAGGAATTCTTGTTATTTTTCATAAAGAAATGTTTTGACTGAGAACACATAATTGTGCCTTAATATTTATTGTTTAACCACTAAAGCTAGTGTTTTACTTATTCTTAATATTTTGGTCATAGTGCTGTTTGTTTTATTATTTATTTACATTTTGTTTAAGCAGTTTATATGGTTATATAATTATTAAATTCAGCTGACGGTAAAGTCTTTAAAAAGTTTCTATAGTATTTATATAACGAGTCTTTGGTAATTTTTACATTTTTTTATGTAAAAATTACCAAATTACCCTTACTTCTTTTAGTTTTATTAGATTTTTTTTAGATTTCTTAGTAAAATTGTTTCTTAGATTTTTTTTGGTTTTACATTTTATTAGATATTTATTTATTTATGTTTTTGTTCTTTGTTGTTTAACTGAATTTCATTATTATTGCTACTGTGTTTACTTTCTTTACTTTCCTATACATGATTTTCTAATTTGGCTGTTTTGTTTGTCATCTTATTTTATTGTAATGTAATTCACGGAAGAGGGGTTGTTTGATCAGTAATTATATTAGAAATCAACATTATTCTTTCCAAAGTATGAAACAGTACTCATTACATTATTTCCATTAATTTAATTTTTGCGTTTCTTTCACTGGACTTTCTATTATAATTTTTCAATTATTTTATAAGTTTTTGTTTCAAATTCTAAAATTTATTATGTTTATTTAATTATGGTAATTTTTAAATGAGTTATATTAATATCATTCTTTTCTTGATTTCTATAATTATATAGTTTGTTAGAATTAACGATTGAAATGTTGAATTTCTGTATATTGAAATATTTTGCTCATATATATATATATATTATTTCCTCGAATATTTTTTATTTATTATTTATTTACTTTTAAACATAATTCAATTTCACAATTTAAATGCTCTTATCTAAAAATATTCCTATTAGATTTAGTGTGAAATAATTTGATAGATGGCACTAATTTAATTTGAATTTTTGCATTTTTAAAGTTCTTTATTACTTATTTACGTCTTTAAGGATTCCTCTATTTTTTTTAATTTATAATTGTGTAAGTTTTTTTAATTGTAAATTTTGTTTCAATATCCCATGTAAATTGTGCAATATTGTGATTTTTGATAGGTTGTTTCTAGAGTTCTGTTTTGGTATTGCAGTAATATTTAAAAATTATTCTTTGTAGAATTTAGTTTGGGTAATTTTGGCAACGGTTAAGAATTGCTTCTTAGCATGAATAAATGGTATAGTGTTTCGCATTAAGCTGAATTTTGACTATTTTTCATACTTTCTGAAGTAATTTAATGTCTTGATATGGCATTGATGAGTTATAGCAATGATTGATATGGCGATGATGGTATTCATGAAATTAAATGTGAGTAAATCTTTTCCCCATGTTTAATATGTATTAAAATATGTAAGAACACGTGAAAAATTATAAAATTTGGATTATTCTGTAATTTTTTTTTTTTTTTTTTTTACTTTTAGTTCTTAAAGATTTTTCATAAATCTGTGTTTTTCTTTTTAATGTTATTTTTTTGGATTTTAGTTTTCAGGAATTTTTTCAATTTGCGTTTTTGCAGTTCTAACCATTTTTAATAGTATATTTTGATGCCAGCGATAGTTAAGCCCAAGAACTCTAGAATTACACAGCTTAACACACTAAATATTGTTTCAACAGTCAATATTTTGTTCTCTATTTTTTCCTTTAATATTTTTTAAGTTTTTTTTATATTTTGTATATATTTGTATACTGTTTCTGATTTTAATTACATATATATATTCAACTCTTTTTATACACGATTTTCAAATAACATGGTTCACCAGTTTATTTTTTTAATACGAATCTTTTGCTAAAATCCCCCCCCCCAAAAAAAAATTTTTTCAAAATATTCAAATTCTGTTTTACCGCCTAATACCTCCTCCTTCATTCAGTCACTCTGTCAGGGTATTACAGCAGAAATTAAATTGTTCTACATAAAGCAAACTTTTAAATATATTTTTGACTCAGTGGAAGAAAGAAAAAATTTGACTGTTGAGGAAGCATGAAGAGAGATTACTATTATGGACTTGCATTACACATGCTTCTTTTGCTATCAAACAGTTGTACCAAACGACCTTAAGTGCTTGTTGGAAAAAAGAAATTTGCTAGCAGGTGTCAAAAGAGGAAGTTTCGAAGTACAGAACTCAGTAATGTGTTCTGAAATTATTATCGAAAAATTAAACAACACACAAACGGCTGGCATGGATGGATTGGTGCAAGAAAGCTCTTAAGATGAAGACGCTTTGATCGAATTTATGAAAGCTTATGAGAGTCAAAAAGTAGATAATGACAAAGTTGAAGTTCTGCTGTTAATGGCGTTAATGGCTGATTTAATTAGCGATGGCTTGAAATTAGCTACAAATATGGAATATTTTCTTACTCATGATCCTGACATTGAGTGTGCATGAAAATGTCTACATAATCTTAAGTTTTTTGTAGCAGGATATCAAGAATTAAATAAGCAACTTGAGAAACCAAACAAACAGTCGCTAATAACAGACATGGTAAGAACAACAACAAAAACAACAGAGGATGTTACTAGCGAACGAAATTTTTCATTTGAATCAAAGCCAAAAGGTGCTAGGCATATCTGACACATCTACTGATGATAGCATTTTTGATTCAGTTCGTAATAAATGTCTACACTTGTTATCAAGTATCAAGAAATATTTGTCAATAGCTTTATTCCTAATTTCAATTTGAATTCTCATATATTGTATGTAACTATAAATTAAATTTTCACTGAACCCTTATTTAAATTTTTTTTGTAATAAAATTGAATTTTTTTGTTTTATAAATATGTAATATGGATTTCATTATTACTTTTTTCAGGGATTTTAGAAAAATATTTGAAGTTTTATCACCTCACAAGAGTTTTTTAAAGTTGCGAAACGTATTCTCAAATTTACCATATGTAGCATGTATTTTTTACACGAATTTTTATTTGCACGATTTTCTGAGTAACTTATCTACCGTATAAAAAAGAGATGCGGATTTCTTTATGTATATATATATATATATAACACATCGATCAATAACTCCCGAGACTAACCCAGAGATGGCGCTCGTAGTAAACCAGTAACCAGGTCTTTCTAGAGTACTAACCTTTGCTTGAAACGTGTCAAAATTTTAAGTCGATCGGACCAGGAAAAAGGTTTTTTGAAGTGAAGTGAAAAAGGTTTTTTCCAAGTGGGTGCCGCGATTGCTTTCGATGGAACAAAAACAGCAACGAGTCGATGATTCAGAAAGTTGTTTATCGCTATTTACTCGCAACAAAAAAGATTTCTTGCGAAAAAAAAAAAAAAAAAGATTTGAAAAAGCGTTGGAACGATTGTATCACCCTAAAAGGTGATTAACAAAAGGTGTTATGTTGATGAATAAAAAAAAAATTTGCAAAAAAAAGTTGTTTTCAATTTTAGACTCGGGAGTTATTGATCGATGTGTTATATTGGGTTGATGGAGATTGTTCATCTCGAATCTACGATGGTTTGCTCTTACGGAAAGGGCTGGTTGTCTAGGGCAGTGCTCCGCAACCGGTGTGCCGTGGCACACTGGTGTGTCATGAGCCAGATACAGGTGTGCCGCGGTCAAATACATTTTACAATTTTTCATCATGTATTTAATACACAATGACAATTTTTTTTCATAATAATGTCTATTTCTCTAAATATACTATAGAATAATTATTATAATTAAATAATTATTCAATGGTCCCCTGGTGAGAACAGTTGAAAACTGCACAGTGTGTTGTGTAAACACCAAGGCCCACCAAATTAATCATAGGTAAAGCAAAAATGATCGTTATGCGCATCGTTGAAGGCTCATGCGCATATGTTATTTGCATTTGCGGGTGGTACATCACGTTCACTCATATGTCATTGTTGTCACTATCTTACAACACAAAGTTAAATAAACACGTTCCTACCACTAACAAGAATTATTATTAATTATCTTACTGAATTATGTATGATTAACGTTCTTCGTATAAAATTTTTTAAGTTTTATACCCCTTTAACCTTTTCCCTTCGGCGGTACATATGTTGTACCATAAAAATTTTGTCCCTTGACTTCGGCTTCGGTACAGATGCTGGACCAAGCGATTGAGAGAATATTCCTCCCCCCCCCTTTTCTCAGAAGAAGTTCTCTGATGCCTTTTTCACTCGGTGTCGCTTTGTCCGTAATTGGGTGGGGAACTTTTTCGCCAATATTATCATTTGCGTGAGCATTTCAAATGGTTGGCGATGTTTCGGAACAACAACTTACAAGGCTAAAGATATTCTCCATTCGATAATTTTACGCTGTCCATAATAGAAGGAATTTTTCTTTTCTCGGGTTTGTTTCTGAAATTTTTAAGAATGCCTCAGAAATATCTCACGCAAATGGAGATTGAAATTGTTATGAAGAATTTAGATGAAGAAAATTTTGATGATAGTGATTCAGAATGCGAAAAATTAGAAAATACCATTTTGGGAGATAATGTGGTTGATTTGGATACATCAGGGAATTTTGTTGAGAAAGCAGAAAGAGGTCAATGGATCGGAAACGTAAAATGTATTACCATTTTTGGGAAAAGTCAGGTTAAAAGTTCATACCAGCAATTATAAATGCCAGCATGAATATTGCTGTTTTAAATGCGTTTCTGATATTTAAGTCAAATCAAACTTCGTCAAATTTCAGTTGAAAAGAATTTAGATTGAATTTAATAACATCTTTGATAGGAAATATAACTCATAAAATTGCAGAGCCTTCAGTGACACAAAAATTGAAAACAAAGGATACAAAATTTTCTCACTGGTCAATTGACGAAAAGAAAAAAAGACGATGCGTATGTTGTGCTAAAAAGAATTTACAAAGAAGAACCACTATAATTTGTAAGGCATGCAACATGGCTCTTTGCACTGACCAGAACTGTTTTTGAAGAATATCGCACAGTTTATTTAAGAATGACACAACACAGAAATAACTGAAAAGAAAAGATAAGAATAAAAAAAATAAATTGAATCGATGGAATTTCAATGGGCAGGGAAGTTAAATGGAGAACAAACAAACAAAAAAAAGGGCCTCTTTTAAGAGCCAAAATTTTTTAAAAGAAGAATTCACTTTTTTACATATTTAAAAAAAGCAATGCTTATAACAAATTTTTCTTTTTTTTTTTTTTTTTAAATTTAAGATTTCAGTTAAGTTTCGGGGCAAAAATTCTTCTAAAATTAAAATATAAATTCATGTTTTTTTCTTAAGATTAAAATTCAGAAAAATATTTTTATCACAGCAAAAAATATTATAAATTATTTTTATTCGAATTTATAAGAAATTAGTTCAAAGTTTTGCCTCTGTTTGCTGTACTTTCGGAGCAGGTTATCTATGTGAATACAGAAACTTCTAATTTAAGAAATTTATTTACTAGACTTTCATAGTTATCATAAATTTCTTTATAATTATATTAATTAATTATTCTTAAATACTAAATAATTTTAAGGAACAAGAAAACATTTTGCAATTATTTGAGGAGATTTAGAAAAAATTACGAATGAAACAAATAGAAAAAGCCCTTTTCTCATATATGATTATTATTAAATATCTCAATTATATAACTTTTTTTCTCTTTACCTGAAATTCTGTTGTTCAAACTCATGTAAAATATCTCTTTGAAATTTAGAATTTTCTTTTTAAAAAAATAAATTTTGCAAAATGAACGATACTCATAAAAACTAAATAAGTATTTCAAAGCGTAAGGCTTGTAAAACCCATCCAATTAAAAGATGGAAAGGAGAATTTACAAAAAATTATCGTGACATATGTAACCAAATGTAGGAGCCCGTCTAACACTGTTTTGATTCCTGTCTAAAAATCGGCAACCCTTCCCCTCACCCCATTGTAAAATGAATACCTTAACAATGACTCATGGAGCATACTGAACATTCAAGGGGTGGTGGTGGTAAGAAATTGTCTCCTAAGTTGAATAAGCAGCCGTACAGAAAGGAAATTTTCTCTCAATTTCAGCCGATTCGTAAAGGTTAAATAAGGATATATTTTTACGTCGGAAGGATTCGTCTTCACGTACAGATGATGAAGAACCCAGCACAAGTGTTACAAAAAACCTAAAGAAGGTAGTGAAAAGAAAGTACGACGAAGACTACATTAAATATGGATTCTCGTGGTGTGGTGACGAAACGGCTCCAAGACCACAGTGCATCATTTGCGGCGATCAGCTATCAAACGAGTCAATGGTACCCAGTAAATTAAAGCGGCATCTATATTCAAGCCATCCTAGCTGCGCCAACAAAGACAAACAATATTTTAAGAGGTGCTTAGAACAAAATAAAAAACAGAAGAAATTTATGAAATCGGCCGTAACAGTTTCTGAAAAGGCATTAGAAGCTAGCTATCATGTTGCAAAATTAATTGCACGTCAGAAGAAGCCACATACTGTCGGCGAAACACTTATTAAACCAGCATGCATGGAAATTGTTAGACTTATGCTTGGGCCCAATGAAGTTAAGGATGTGAATAAAGTTTCTTTGTCTGCTGATACTGTTAAAAGACGTATTCACGATATGTCAAGCGATATTTTAGGAACACTGATTAAAAAACTGTTATCGGCTGAAAAATTTGCGCTTCAGATCGATGAAACAACTGATATTAAAAATAAAGCACAGCTGATAGCTATTATACGTTTCGTTGAAGAGGACTTTATTAAAGAACATTATTTTGTAAGGAGGTTCCAGAGCGAACTACCGGTGAAGAAATTTTTCGAGTAACCGATGATTTCTTCAAAATATGTAATATTCAATGGAGCAACTGCATTGCTGTTTGCACGGATGGCGCTGCGGCAATGACGGGTCGTAAAAAAGGTTTTGTCTCTTGTGTGAAACAAAAAAAATCCGACGGTACAATTTACATATTGCTGCATACATCGAGAAGCATTGATGGTCAAGAATTTGCTGGAAGAACTTTTGAACACGATGAATGAATGCATTAAAATCATAAACTTAATTAAATCAAGAGCCATAAATTCGCGGATTTTTGGATTACTTTGTGCAGAAATGGGAACCGAATATAAATCCTTATTATTTTATACAGAAATTCGTTGGCTCTCCCGAGGCAAAGTTTTGGCTAGATTATTTGAGCTTCGTCACGAGATGTGTGAATTTCTTTTGACACAGAATATGCTCGAAATATGCCAGCACCTCGATGATGATTACTGGATAGCCAAACTTGCATAAATGGCTGATATATTCGAGCATTTGAATGAACTTAATAAAAAAAAGCAAGGTCGAAATGAGAATATTTTGACGTGCTCCGACAAATTACAAGGATTTATTAAAAAACTCGAACTTTGGCAGAAAGAGTTGCAAAAAGGATGTTTGGAAATGTACCAAAGGACCAATCATATTACAATTGAAAACAGCCAATTAATTGTGGATCTGGCCCAACAACATTTAAGTATGCTTCAGCAGAAATTTGATCAATATTTTTATTCCATTAATACGGAACAATACGATTGGATTCGAAATCCTTTTGCAACCAATGCAATAAATTCTACGGAAGCACTGCCTCTACAAATTCGAGAGGAATTTACAGATTTAAATAATGACATGACTTTAAAATTATACTTCTCCGAAGTTTCATTAGATGTTTTCTGGATTTACGTTAAAAAAGAATATCCTCACATTTCCTACAAAGCAATCTTAACATTACTTCCATTTTCGACGACATATTTATGTGAGCTAAGTTTTTCAACTCTTGTATTAATTAAAAATGATAAGCGGTCATGCTTAAAAGATCTTTACCAAGAACTTCGGGTTGCGTTGTCAAATATTGAGCCGAATATAAAACTTTTGTGTTCATTGAAACAAGCGCAGGTATCACATTAATAATTATTATGATTGCGTAGAAATAGATATGTTATGGTTTTATGTATGTATACTTTTCAAATAAAAAACAAACATTTATTGTAAAATTTGTGTATCAATTAATACCTATATACTTTAGCTTTTGGTGTGCCGCGGAATTCTAGAAAGAATTTTGGTGCGTCGTAGGTGAGAAAAGGTTGCGGAGCACTGGTCTAGGGGGTAGTTCTGTTACCGGTTTCCATGTGTTGTTGTTGTTGATATTCAAGGATGAAGCTCGCAGTAGCTTTACTTGTTTATTAGGAGAGATGATGAAGAGTGAAAAGTATTTACACCATGATATGAAAAGTTGACCAGTTCGTCCGATAAAGATAGATGGCTGCCTCATTTAACTCATATTGGCGAAGGGTGCGGTAAGGAGCTCGGGGGTTTGAAGTTTACTTCCGACGCGGGTAGCGAAGGAGAAGAGAAGCGGAAAAGTGGGGGAAAGAGAGAGCGAAAACGAAGTGTCACTCAGTTTTGTTCTGGGATAGATGGCGCTGCATGAGCTTATCACATGACTCTGATTCGTGGTGACATCTATTGAGTATCGTAAGAACTGACTTTACAGAAGATTGAAATAATAAAAATTGTTTAATAATTACATGGAAAATCCTACATATATATATATATACACAAATTTATTATACATACAAATATATAAATATACTCTATATATATAGAAATTTATATATATATATATATATGTGTGTGTGTGTGTGTGAGAGAGAGAGAGAGAGAGAGCTGTATTTTATTATAAAATTTATTTATTGCTGTAAAACTTATATCTGTATTTGCTTACTTAAGGGTAAAATTTATGATTATAAACATATTGCTCAAACGAGTAAAAAAAATGTTTGTACACTTTAATCAGCATTGATATGATACAAATATTTTTAGGCACATAAGAAAACTGCTAGAAAATTATACTTAGAGGCTTAATAGTTAGTAAAAATTCGAAAAAGTAGGGTTCACTTTTATTAAAATACTGCCTAATACGAAACGAAGATTATGGCTAGAAAATAATTATATAGGGTCTTTCATACTTAATACCCTTATGGTGTTAATACTTCATTTATAATAAATAAATTAAGCAAATATTTAAGCACAATGACAATAAAGAATATTGTTATGGAAACCTTGGTTACACGAAGCTCAAATTTTCAAAAACAAAAATGTCAATAATACTAGAGAACACAAGGAAAGAAAAAAAAAGAGAAAATGTTTAGGTTTGGGGACTATAAAGAAAATAAATTTAGACATAAATTTGTAAAGCATTTCAGTATTAAAAGTATTAAATGCTCTATTTATGGTATGAAAAAGAGAGAAATTATAATTCTCTAACAGATCTGTTTTTATTAAAATAAACAAAATAGTAAATACTTTTCTTTGTATTGCTGAATGATACATGTTATTATTTGCTTAAACACTTCCCTGATTTGCCCGAACGCCGCTCAGGCAACACATTTTTCGACGCTAATCCACTGATTTGCCCGAGTTTTTTCTTCTTTTTAATTTGCAATGTTTCTAACAGGTGGCTCTAGTTGTCCAGTAAAAATAGGACCATAAAACATGTTTGAACTGGTTTCTAGGTCAGATTTTATTGTTTTTTTTAAGCGGGAAGAAAAATAAATTTGATTTTCACTTGCTCAGTGAATCACATGTTGTAAATAATAATTTTTTTTTAATTCGGAGGTAAAATAAAAGCAGAATGAGTGACGATAATAGAATGTAACTCTGAATCTCAATGAATAGAATGTAATCTCCTTGAGCGGCTTATAATAGAAGGTAACTCTGATATTGAATCTGAAATTTCACTAAATGATTCTGGTGATTAGGAAAAGTTTATTATCCGACTTCTCCAGTGAGGAGAAAACGGAAATGTTAGATGACCTCACTCAAGTTCGGAACTTTTGTGATGTTGATACTAGTAATCCTCCTTTAGCACCACCACGTTTTCCTTTCACAGCATATCCAGCTGTTCATTTGAATAGTGATATAAGTGATGGAACCCTACAATTTCTTGATATTTTCTTTGATGATAATCTCCTTGAAATGATAGTCGCTGAAACTAATCAATAAGCAGATCGGTTTATTCGAAACAATAATCTACAAAGAAACAGCAGAACGAGAAAACGGGAACCAAAGACGAAAAACGAAGTTCAAATTTTTATCACTTTGAATATGTTACAAGGAAATGTGAAAAGGCTTGATTTTGAGCACTTTTGGAGTAAAAAACATTCAACATCAACACCCTTTTTTTTTTTTTTTTCGAAAATCATGTCTCTTTGACGCTTTCATCTTATTCATCGATATTTACATTTCTCGGATGCTACCAAATTTGACGCTAAAACACGTGAGGGCCCTAAGTTGCATAAACTGTGGTCGGTAGTTCAGTTTCGCCAGTCTTTCCAATTAGGCTATTGTTCCGAAAAAAAGCCAACTTTAAGTAAAAATGCAATTTTTTCGCAATAAAGAAAAATTAGCATAATTTCTTAAAATCAATGTCTAAAATTGTTTTTGCTGCTGTTTTGAGTTTATATAATCGAAAAGAATAACAAATTGTGTTTCAAAAATATGCTTATTTTATGACACAACATGACAAAAAAAAAGAGACTGTTAAGTGGTTAATAAATGCAAAATTGATATTTTTAATAATTAAAATCAAAATGTAGAATATTGTTGTATTAGATTCTCGAATATATCTTTTGATAAAAAGGAATTTTAACAATATTCTTAATAAGCATAACTTAGTTCTTATTTATAATATTAATATTAAAAAAGCTTTTAAATGTAATAAAAATATAATACGTGTGTTACATAATTGTTCCCATTAGCTTTGCAGAATTATAATAAATATAATTGTTAGGAATATAATGGTTTTATTAATGTAGAACACCAATATAGGATCACATGTAATCTAAATATTATTAGCAATAAATATTTGAGAGAAATTATGAATAAAGGCACAGGTTTCAGAAATTTTACTTTTACTAAATATAATTATTTTAAAGAAAAAATTAATGAAGTCATTAATGATTTCTAAACATAATTAGCAATTAATTGTAATTTACCTGTGAAAGTAGACATTTTATATTAATGTTGCTGTTTCATGTAGCTCAGAAGGAACTCAATCCATAAACATCTGGCCACTCGCACAAACATCAAAAATGAATTAAAAATACGCTTAAAATACAGACAAAAAAAATCATCAATAAAGAAACAAAATTCAAAGATCAGAACATTTATAAAATAATTATTAAAAAGAATAAATTCAAAAATTAAAACATCTATAAAAACACTAAAAAATCCTAGAGGGGGAACATTTAAATGTTCAGGACATGCAAACCCTTGCGCTCCAGTAAAGTAGGCAAACCTCTTAGGGCGTAAAATGTGTCCAGACAAACTAGTAAGTGTTTCTCTATTCATAATATTTGTTTTGCAGATAGAACATAAGCTCTTAGTAAATATGCCTATTATCTTAAGATGTTCTGCTTGGCAATCATGTCGAGTTTTTAATCTAAAGTTGGCCACCGTCACTTTACTTGGTCTATGACTGAATTTTTTCCACTCATTTGCAATATTTTCCCAAGAATTATTAGACAGATCTATGTTGTAGTTAAACATGATTTCGTTTCCATATACGCCCACATGTGATGGTATCCATTGGAATTATACAATTTTGCAGTTCATAATTAGTTCCCGTATAACTTATTTTACTCACGATTAAAAATTCGGAGATGCTGGAGTGCAATTGTCTATATGGCTGATCTAGAGTCGACAAGAATAACAGCCTTTTCAAAAGATCCTATTCTGGATTGCAAATTGGTTACAGCCAAAAAAAATCGCGTGGACTTCAGCATCGAAGTTAGGTAAGTATTCACACACTGGGGCATATATTGAGAACAATGTGATGTGCACACCTGCTCCCAAGGCATCATTCATCTTAGATCCATCAGTATAGACTCGGATCTATTCTGGCTCAAGATAATTATTGTCCATCAATGACAAGGCATTTATTTAAAAAAAATTATTCAGTGTATCTTTTTTCTATTTCCATTCAAATTTCATTTGTAAGGTATTTTCAAGAAATTCAACGGGTTACATTCAAGAGAAATTCAAGAAACATTTAGATCTAGGTATCTCAAATCCCCTCCCAAATCTCGACTGTGGAGGTCTGGGTTTTAAGAAGGCTGTTTTGGTTTTGTAGGCTCTTTTTATATTAATGTGGAACTAAAGTATTTGAACTTTATGAAATATGAGAGCACACTATAAATGGAGGTTTAAAAAATTTTGTTAAACGATTGCAAGATAAATTCGTTATTTATCATACAGATAAGCTACCATAGAATTATGCAATTACTTGTAAGAAGTTTATGTTGATTTACATATAAGTATTTAATTAATAACCATGCTTTTTCTAATGTCAATAATAGTGATAGAGAAATCGCCGATAAAATTAAAGCTCAGTATAAAAAAAATAATAATGATAATGGTGTAAAATTTTCTCACATATTTTTAACTCCTAAATTTCACAAAGTTCCTATTAAATTTATAATTGTGACTGATACTTTAAATACTTTTATTACAAAAGCTGAAAAAATCTTACAAAATTCAATAGCTCTATAACTTATGATAAATTTAACTTCCTTATTAACCATTAGAACTCGGTTGAAACTGAGGTAAAATATATAATCTACTGGACGCTTTTAGATCATCTCACTAAAAAATTTCTTTCCAAAGCTGTAAATTCCTGTGTGTCAAATACTTTTACTCTTAATGACATTAGAACAACAATTTTATACAATTTCTTTTTTCAAAACTATAGCCTCATTCACTTTTTTTATGTGGTGTGAAAAGGGATGACTGGATAACACATCAGCTTCACTATCAATCATCTTTTGATATTTAGTTACACAATCAAACATACTTAATTTTAGAGACCATCGGAATAGCCTACCTTTTAACATGTGCAAAGTGATCTGTATAAATTTCGAACTTTTATTCAAGTAAATAAATAAAAAAAATCTAATAAATCAAAAATTGTCTGTTATTTAAATTCTGTTACTACACAATTGTATTCATAAAGTATTTAACTTCTAGAATAATATGCGACTAAAAATAAATTATTAGAGAAATCTGGCTGTTTCACAACGCATCAACAAACAAATGAATAGATTCATTAAGTTAAAATAATCGTAATACAGATTTAATATTTAGGGCTGATTTAAGTTCTTAAAATGTCTCCATACATTTGTCATTTCACAGTCAGGAAACATCTTTCTATTAAGGTAATTGCTTATAAAGGTTTCTAAAGCTAGTACAAGTCTTAATAAACTTGTAATACACATTAATTGAACTCAGAAATCTTTGCAATTCTTTTTCATTTTTAGACTTTTAATTTTTTGATACTTTCAACATTTGGATTATATGGAATAATCGAACCTGACTTCAGTGGCGCATCCGGGGGAGGGTTGAAAGGAGCATATGTATTGCCCAAGTTTATTCCTCGAAATTGAAATATTTCAGGATAATTTTCTTTAATTATATTATTCTAAATGCTCTAAACCTCGAACAAAAGAACTTTTATTCTAGCAGAATAATCCGAATCTCATTCTAGGAAAACAGATTTTAATAAATTTTCGGATGGTGTAATTTTACATTTTAAAATTTTATAGTATATAACTAAATTATTAGTTCCTTAATTATTTTAATCATAATGGAGAATGAAGGTATCTCTGCAGATGCATATAAATTAGAGGTACTAAAACATATTTTTCACATTGTTGTTTGAGTATTTTGACTGGAGAATATATATTAGTGTGGAAAAAAGAAATTATTAGCACAACAACCTAAGTTAACTGCTATGGATATTGCAAGAGTGCAAAACTGATATATTTTCTCGAATAAAAACAAACTTTAAGACATTATATTCAACTTGCCTATTACAACTTGTACTCCACGATACTTGTTGAAAGATCGTTTTCAATTTTTTTTTCTTTTTTTTTCGTGAAGAAACAGTACACATGAAATGCATTTAAATGGGCTCTGTGTGTTATTCAGATATAAAAATATATCTGTTAGAACTCTTAAATAGTTTTCAAAATAAAAACGGGGAATAAGCATACATTTGTAAAAACTGATACATATAGAATTTTTAATTTTGCTCTACTCACACCTTTCTAACCATATTTTAAATTATCATCGTTTTATTAATCATTAAATAAATTTTATCAGTTTTTCAAAGATTGATTTCCTCGGTTTTGTTTAGCAACAATTTTTGCTCTCGTCACATTTTTGCTAATTTTTAAATGATCTTTATTTTTGATAAAATTATTTCAATACTTGAGCTGCTTTAATTAGGAGAAATAAGACTAATATTACATATTCTTATATTATAACGAGTGGTGTTTCTAAACTGAAGAAACTAATTCTTTCAAGGCAATGACGATATGCACCCCCCACAAAGTTAATTTCTGGGTACGCTACTGCCTGATTTTACTTCTTAATCCAAGAAACTAATTTGAATTTGAGCAAATCTATATTTTGAATTTTTTTTTAATTTAGTGTTCTTTTCAAATTTAAATATTACTTGCAAATGTTTTATATGATTCTCTTCAAAAGAAGAGAATTCGCATATCTTTAATTTTTTTAATAGTCTATCCCTTCAAGGTATAAACTCTATGTCAGTTTTTCATATATATTATTAATATGTATGTATGCATATGTATGTATGTATAATGAATATAAGCGTTTAAAATCAATACATGTCCTTTCATTCTCAGATTTCTTATATACTGAGGTTACATTAAAAGGCTTTCACCAATTATGCCTGTTTGCAATAATTCATCATTTTTTAACTTACTAATTCATCAACTGTAGAAGTTCTCAATGATACAGACCGATCAGAATGTAATTCAGTACATGCTGTTTTCATGTTAATATGTCCTACATCAGTTTTGTTTTTTATCATAAACTTATATTACAACATTGATTATTTGTAATTTTAATTCTTATTATTTTGAAATGTAATCATATTTACACAGTTTATGATTCAGTGAAATGTTCTGTGCTCATATAACCCTATCAAATTTATTTTTCTCGTAGAAATATATTCATTTTGTGCACATATCAATATTTATGAATATTACAAATCTTATATAAGGAAATATTTTATATTCATACCTTGTTTGTACTAATAAGTCAATTTAGTAAAAGATGTTTGAAAACAATATCAGAAACTGATTATTGTTTTAAACGAATACATAGCTGGATTCCTTTTGCTTAACAATTACTGCTATAACAAGCCGTTAAGAAGATTTGAATAATCAAAATTTAAATGCACATGCATTATTTATCTTCTTGTTTAATAAAACTTTCTGTGACATTGGCACTTAAAAGTAGGTAAAAAAACCAATAAAATATATTAAGAATTTATAGAACAATTTAAATTTCGGACTAAATAGGGGTTCTAAAATAATTTAAACGACAGAAATTCAGTATTTCAACATATTTATTATAATTAGATTTCAATAAATTTAAATAATGTAACAAATGATTGAGCTAACAAAATTATTAGAAATAAATAGAAAAATCACTATAGACAAATTATAAAATTTCCTTAAAAGAAAATAAACACGAAAATTAATGTGATATATATTCCTGATAACCCCAAACACTTTGTATTTCGTTGAAACGACTTGGTGATTCAGATCAGTTTCAGAAATATTGTGCAATTGATTTACTTATACTACTTTCAGTTCATTGGCTTCTGAAAATGTTTATTTGAATACATTTGACGACATAATGCACCCCAAAATATTTCTACGGAGTTGAAGTCTGGACTCGGACTTGGCTATGACAAAACCAGATCTGTTTCTTTTTAAAACGATGATTAGATTTAGATGTACTCGTTTGTCAAGAAGCACTGACCATCTGAAATATCCTCTTAGTATCCCCTAATAAAGGTTCAAATGGTATCAGATAATCCGATAGTACAGCTTGATGTTATGCAGAGTCCATACGTCCCGAAATTTATCTTAAATTGGGCAATCTATCATGGCTTAAAGTTTCCCAAATCACTACTGATATATCTTTCATTCGTCGACTGAAACATTCATCGTTCATTCCTCAAGTCATACCAATAGTGTTTGTAGCCATCAGAATCGTGTGAAGGTTGAATTTCTTTTCTTCAAAAAATACCATTTGTTACCAGACATCGTTTAAAAATACGACATTTTAGCCCATTTCAGTCTTTCGTTCCGATGATGCTTCAGTAACTTCGGTTTTTTCTTCATTTTCATAAATTTGGTATTAGTATTAAGGACCTTCTTTAATTGATAGCAGAAACACTTTTCGGTTGTCCCGTGCTGTCAAAATCCTTTTTCTTTTATTTGATTCGAATCATCTTTTCTAATTATGGTATCATGAATGGCAGTTTTAGAACTTTTTATGAATCTAGCTATATATCTTTAAGATTTATCCTTACCTTAAAGAAGTAAAAAAAAATCACTTTACCTTCATGTAACTCTTTACTCCATGGGATCTTCAAGTAAATTTGTAGTTACCACAACTAAACCTGCCTCTTTGATTCTCAGGTAGTGGTAAAAGCATACTAGCACAAGCTTTTTATAATGATTCTGACCTAACGTATAACATGCTAATCTATTTAAGGGGTTATACAGTTTCCTAAGAGAGACCGCATTTAATTTTTTTTAAAAAAAAAACATAATTGATCTTAATAAAATCTAAATTAATTTTTCAAGTTACAGTTAGTACAGAAAGTATTTTTCGATCCATTTTATACGTACACGCTTAAACTTTGCATATCATGTTTTATTATTTAGAAATGTACTAAGTAGATAGTGGTCTTATAATTTCTTAACACACTGTGTAATTTAACCTCATCAAAGCCTTACTTTTGTAGAAGTGTAAAATATCTAAGTGGAGTCGAATTTTAAATATTTTTATATGAAGCATCTTTCAAAGGATCTGAAGTGTTCTCTCTAGTTTATGGATAACTAATATTAAGTTCCTTAAACTAATTAAATTTAAAGTCATGTTTCAAATATTTAGCAATAATGGCCGGATAATCAATATTATCTTAGCAATCCAAATCGACATTCATGTTACAGACTATCTAATCCCTCTTATAGATAGATATTTTGTATAAATATCATTTAAAATACAAAATAAACTTTTGGAGAACAAAAAGCAATCGGTAAATTTTCGAAGAATTCAGGCAACATATCTTGCACTCTTGTTGAGAAGTTCCACGAGGGAGATTCTTGCACTCTTGATTTCGTTCATGAACGTTGCACACAGCACAGCTCACTTTTCATTTTCTGGAAAAGTTGGATTTTTTTTAATTTGTAGGAACACGACATTCACCTAAATGCAGATATTTTAATATTCATCAGCAATTCATTTGAGATCCATTCAAGGATAGAAATAACGAAACAAAAGGACATCTTTCTTACTATTTGGCTTGAAGGAATGTAGTACCATGGTTGATTGAATGAGCTTCAATACTTTTATAGAACCAATTTTATTTATTCTTATTTTAAAAAAAAAGAAAGAAATGCATAAAAAGGGAAGCAATGTTCGAATGACGGAAGCTGAAGCAGAGAAACATATCATTTCGATGCAAAACGTAAAGAGGTGAATTCAAGTGGCGCACTATCAGTGAAGTTTTTTATGTCTGAAAAGAACAGGGAGTCACAAAATTTTGATAACACAGCAATTAAAAGTGGCTCTTGAAAGTATCATTACCCTGGCGATTCTACAAAACTGGAGTTGAGTGTTTAAAAAAGAAAGTACGAGCAAATAAGGAAGAAATAGAAAAAGAAGGTGATAACATAGATTTTCTTCATAATATATATATTGTCGCTTAGAAAAAATAAGTAAGAGAAATAAAGATCCAGGTATAATCTCAACTGGAAATTTTATTCACTAAATTTATTCTAAAAAAAGAATAATTTTACTTTAAATTAATTTAAACAATTACAAATAAAACTAATAAGATGCAAGAGATACTAACAAGAATATTCAAATGAAGATTCAAATGTCATTTCTCCTTTACTGCATAGCGAAAGATATATATATATATATATATATATATACAAGTAAGAGGATACATTTCACTTCAGTACTTCCTTGCCTAAAATATCGAGAATAAATATGGCTCACAGATGAACTTCTGTCGACCATGGATGAATACAACTTATAGATAGAAGTTTCATAAGATGCATCGAGTAAATGAACTTAAATTTATGGTGCAAGAACTCAATTCTGCTCTGATGCTATTGCCAGAAAAAGAGAATAGCTACATTTCCGACATTTTAGAATGAAACAACACCCCGCTGCAATCTGAAATGACTCCTTATAACAGGTCTCTTTGAAAAGTTAGAAATTCCTTTCTCACATCAATTTCATTATTGGGATCAAAATAGGATTTTAATCTCAGGACGTGAACGACATCTTTAGAAGTTCGTCGTGTATGGTTCTGTCCCATACTTTCTACTTCATATGCCACGTCAAATAATCGTTAAGGGATTGATTCCATGCTGTTCAAAATAACATCTTAAGAGTTTGTCGGATAATCTAATTTTCGTACTGGTGTAAACACCCAAATTAAATGCCCTATGTTTGTAGATGGCTGGTCAATGCCTATGATCATAATTAACGTTTATCTTCTGCCTGAGCTTCGAAAATGTGGAGTTTTGCCAGTTTCCTAGATTTCTCAGCTCTGGTGATTAGATATTGTACGTAATTTTCTTATGTTTTAGTGTCTTCGGGAGAATTACGGCGAGAGATACGAGTGATAACTCTTGCATGATTAAAAAAAAACTGACAGTATCCCGTCGTATCTTTATTTACTGAATTATACACGAAGGTTACATAGAATAGAATATTGTCCCAATTTCTTTGTACGATATATACGTATATGGACACGATGACTACTAATGTCCAATTGGAACTTTCTGTCAAACCATTGGTCTGTCGTCAGAAGATGCGAAGTCTGGCACGACTGATTAATAGCTCTCACAATATTTGATAAGAACGAACGTCCTTTATTACATATCATTTCTCTGGTAGCATCGTATTTCAGTGAGATTTCTTCGACAGTGAAATTAGCGATTTCGATGGCCTCATCAGTTGGCATTGCTTTTGTAACTGAGAGTCTCGTCAGGTCATCCGTACAAACAATGATCCATCTATTTCCGTTTCGTGTATTAGGAAAGCGTCTTGGATGATAAATTTCAGTTTTTTGCAAATAGAAAATCAGGCTGTTTTCAAAGGGTGAAGGTGACCTGCAGGAAGTTGAGGAGGAGAATTCCGTCTTTGAGATTATCGGCAGTGCAGTAGATATCGGCGAATGCTACTACAAAGTACTGGCCAAAAATACTTTCTTCTTAATTGGCCATACGTATAGGCAAATCCGAGATTACCGATGGAAGGTGCATCATGCAGAAATTTTAGAAGATCTGGTCGAAATTGCTTTGGTACGAACAAGAGCCATTGCTGGCCATACGATCATAATTTCTTTTGTACAATACAAAACGCCATATCTAATTTCATAACTTCGATATTCGTTAACTTTTTTAGCATTTTAATTATATATTTCAATTTGTAATCTTTCGATTGCTCTTTTCTGTAAGGTGTAAATTAAACTTAGAAAATGAATTTATCACCGACTTCATTTTCTGCTTTGAAGAGAGGCTTTCTTAATAGGGCATCGGTATTGCAATGATTGCAGCCGCTACTGTAGACGATCGTTATGTTGTACTCCTGCAACCTCATGCCCCATCTGGAAAGTATTCCTTTACATTGGCTATCCAACACAAAGAGTGGTGGTTGGTTACGACTGAAAGGTGTTTTCCAAATAATTTAGGTCTGAATTTATTGATTGCCCACATGACAGCAAGGCCCTCCTTTTCGGTAATTGAGTAATTTATTTCGGCTGCTGATAAGGACCTAGATGCACCAGATATTAGTCTTTCTCTGCCATCCTGGTCTTCAATATTCCTGCACATATTCCATATCCACTAGAATCTGAATATATTTTTACTATCGCATTTGGAAAGCAATGTCTTAAAACATGGTATCCAATGAGTAATTTCTTCAGAATTGAGAAAGATTCTTCCTGTGAACTTTTCCTTGAAAACTTTGCATTCTTCTTCAATAAGTCAAGCAGCAATTTCGTGATATCAGAGAGGCTCCTGAGAATTCACTGATACAAACAATTACTGTACGAGCACAAATTCAGAATCCTACGGATATCTGAATATTTACCTATTACAGCTGTTAAATTTTCGGCATCTGGATAGATTCCATGTCCATCACCAAAATGAGCCAAAATCGACAATTTCTTTTTTTCGAATGAAGATTCGTTTCACTTTCACGATAGTTCTGCTTCTTGGATACATTTCAAAATATTCTTCAGGCGTATCTGGTATTCTCATAAACAATGATGTAATCTAGGTAGAATGGAGAAATATTCCACTTCAGTCCTCAAGGAAATGTGTCCAATATCCGTTCTAATGTATCTGAAGCATTACGTAACCCAAATGGCATAATTTATTCATAAAGACCATCCGGAGTCACAAATACCGTCTTTTACAGGTCTCTTTCATCGACATAAATCCATCATGAAGAAATTTCTTGCACCAGCTAGGCAGTCCAAGGCATTATCAAAGCGTGGTAGTAGATAAACCTCTTATTTAATAACCTTGTAAAGTTTACTATAATTGACACAAAAGCGCCATTCACCATTTTTCTTCTTCACAAGCCCCGTGGGAGATGGATTATCTGAGTCTTCCTTAATTATTCGTTGTACTTATTCTATCACACGTCTCTCGCTGACTGAGGTACAATAAAATCTATGCTTGATCCGATCATTATAGCCTGTCTCTATCTTATGTTTCACTGTTATACTTTCGGTTTTTCTCTTCAAGTCGAATACATCACTAAATTCTTCAAGAAAATTCCGTAGCTCGTCTTTTGGGAAAATTTCAAGCTCAATATCTAGAATAATTCTAAATTTTTCCCGAATTACTTTTTTATGGGTTGATGTCGCTGATAATCTTCTTGGATCTTATCATTCATCGGACAAATGGAATCATCCGTTATCGTTGATAAGCTAGTTATTTTCATTTACTTCGGTATCATTTGTGTTGGCTGGGGCCAATTTGTTACCCACAAATTACAACAGCGGTTTTCAATGTCAATAATCATGACTGGTACGAATAGCTCTTTCTTGAACTTTAAAATTTTACTAGCCGTTATCTCAGCATGCCCTTTCTCCTCAGTTTGTGGATTAAGAGCTGATGTTTGCTTTTCTGAATAGGCTTCGATTAGATCATCTCTAGCGACAAACAAGAATCAATTTCGTGTACTCGATTCTGTGTATATTAAAAGAACTTCGGCCAGTCTTAGCTTTTCATTTCCACAGTCTATAACGGTATTAGTAACACGAAAAAAATTCCATACAGTATCATTTGATGGCTGCGTTTGGAAATTATCAGAAATTCATACGGCCATATCGTCCTATTCAGATCTACTTTCAATTCACAATGCCCGGAAGCGGCTATAGACTTTCCGTAAGAAATTTACAGAACAGTAATATTTTCAGTAAATATTGGAAGCCTTAAAGTTCGGCGTCGTTCTTCATATGTGACGAAATAATCAGCTCCTGAATCAACAAGATCTTTTATACGTTATACATTCACTATGACATAGGCCATGCTCTTTTCCGTGTTGATAAAAATATACATCGGAAGATTTTTTTTTTCAGTTGTAGCCTTATCTCCAGAAAAGAGCTTGTGGCTTAATTTTCCCCATTGGATCGGCATGGAGAATGGCTCGGGGGGGGGGGGGATGCTTGCGATAATGACTGTTGTCAACTAATGGAGCGGCAAGAGTATGGAAAGCGGTATTTGTAATTTGAAGCAGTGGCCGCACATAGATATATTAAAAGCTCTGCTGGGATTTATTGTAAAATTCGAGTCGAACGCTGGATGTTCCAAAGGCTGTTGTTTCTGCGAATACTCTCCGTTTCTCTGTAAAGTAACGCATTACATGTCTTGGATACCTACAGTGATAACAGAGAGGCACATTCTCGTTAGTTCTCTACAAATCTGTTTCACGCTTTACAATAGTGGGGCCGTAGTAAAATTCATATTTAATTTTTGACTGGATCCAAAAATCAAATATGAATTTTATTTCTACAAAATAATGAAACTAAACTATATGAACAAATCATAAATAAAGCAGATAATTTCATACTGAAAAAAAACAAATTTTCCTTGAAATATGAATTAAATAAAGAAAAGATTATGATAATCATCAAAAGTATTTTTAATCATTTCTTTAAAAGTTCTTTGTTAACTTATCTTAATATTAATAAGTTTATGTTTTATCTTCCCTTTTTTTAAAAAAAGTGATACAAATAATAATTGACGCATAATTCTGCGCAAAAAACAATAACATTTTATTAACAAAATATCAATTTAATAAAAAAAATCGATGTAATAATTTAAAAGGAAATAAACGAAAATGACATTAAATCTCGCGAGTTATATTCAATTACAAGAAAAATTATTTTGTTATTTTCTTTAGATCTTTAGTTATACATCTAGTTCTTTCTACACATATCAATTATTGTGAATAACTAGAATTTATCATTAATTACCAATTACTCTCTTTCATGGTGATAAAATTAGAGAAAAAGAAAAATAAATAGTTCCCTTGAGATTGGGGTCTTAAAAACTAATAATTATTCCCTTAGTAAAATATATTTTACTATTTGAAATGTGTACATGAATACGAATTTATTCATTTAACTTATTAACAAGTTGGAGTTAAAAATTATATGTCATGTATGTAAATTAGTTTTACAACGGCAAGTCACGTTACAATTTGGTGCTGAAATCTATTAAGTGGCGCAAAAAATAAAATTCGATGCTGATTCATAAGTTAGCAGCGATTAACATTTGACTGATCCAGCCACGAGCTGACGTCATTTTGCATCGAGTTGTCACCGTCGATAAGGTTTCGATTCCTCATCCTACACCGTACACGAAGCGGTCTTCTAAACTAAGTTGTGATCTACTCTAAAGAACGTGAAGACCGAAATTTTTTTTCGAAGATTCTTAGAATAGAAAAGGTGCCTTCTTTGGATAGTAATAGAGATCACTGAATAACACTGTAGTTAGTTATTCCATTCCTAACATCCCATTTTTCGCTCTTAACAAGGGTTCTTTTTGAACCAGCCACGTACAATTATTCGAAACCTTCTAATACAATTAAAAGATCCTTTTTTAAAATCTAAGAATATAATTATGATTTTATTTAGAATATCCATTACGTGTGCAATTTCAGCCATACACAAATTCAGTTTTACTTGGCAACAATGAATTCTTCCGCTTGGAAAACATAGTTATGAGGGTAATGAAATATATGCGTGTGTGTGTATTCCACTATCTATATAACAATATTACTCTACTTCTAGTATATCACAAACAAAAAACCAAATTGAAAATTCTAAGATTTATGGGCTATCTTTATTGAATTAAATTAATTCAAAATGCATTTTATAATCACGCAAATACAAGTTTATTACAAACTTATTAAAGTATAAAGTGCACGTGCTTGCTTTCTTACTTAAGGTTGAATACCTCTGCTCTAAGCGAAATACCCCATCTACATCCACATTTGTGCCACGGCAATATACTTCACATTCAATAAATAATTTTAAATTTTAATGGGATATATATTCTTCAAAATGTCAAAATATTTCTAACCATCTTCGACCCACATTTTAATTTTCACCTTTCCGTTTCTTTAGTGTTTTCAAACTTTAAATACATCTTCGTATTATATCTTATAACAGAAAATTGCCATCGATAACTTCATCTTACATATCAGTTATTACAAAATTGGCAACGAGAGAAAATTTAACCCTTTTAATTTTGTTTTTCAAAACAGTACACTTAAAACACTTTAGTTCAGTGAAGTTGACAGACATTTCCTCAAAGAATTCATAACAAATTTTGTAAGCAATTTTAAATTTTAGAAATGTATCCTTAATCCCAGGATTATAACTATACAGAATTGTTAGTTTATTCTTTAGTATTAATGATACGAATGAATCCTCATATCTCGTACTATATTGCAATAAAATAAATTGTAGCTCAAATGTTATCATATTTCATTTCTTGGGTAGTTTTATAGAAAAATAATGTCTGGCTGTAGAGAAAGCAGAATGTATGTTTTGATTTATAGAAAGGGTGATGGTTTCTTTTTCTAAATTTAAATAACATGACCGAAGCGGATCATATAATTTCAAAATGCACTCTATTTGTGCTGTGTGTGTGCTGGTTTCAAAGTAAACCACCCTATTTTTGAATAGCCGAGGAGCTTTTTATATTCAATATCAACCTCAACGCAAAATTGCTTACTATTTGCTTCTCAAACCATAAAGGGACTAAAATATATGTCTTAGTTCAGTCCAAAATATTCACAATATGTAAAAATAATTTTCCTCTACTAATCATAGTCCATCTTACAAATTGTACCTAAAAACAGCTATATGTGTTTATTAGATCAAAAATTAGATTATAACAAATCAGGTATAATTTTTGGTAGTTTAAATTTCAATATAATATGCATATCTTAAAAAAAATACGTTAGCAAAAAAAATCAATTTATTCAAAATTTGTATTTCATGAATAAAATAAAACAGAGTTCGTTTGTTCTCAAATAAATATAATTGTAATCAAAGTATTTATGCAATTTACAAAAAAATGCAAAGAATCGTATATAAGAAATAATTTTAATTGTTACAAATGTTAAAAATATCAGATACATAAGAAAATAATATTAATATTTTTTTATTAAATGCTTAAACAAAAGCATCTTTAAAGTACCTTAATGCTTATCTTTGGAACAGTTTGTTTATTTAAAAAAGAAATATTTGTGAAACACAATATTTTTAGTTACAATGGTTTATACAAAGTTGTATATATAACACATCAATCAATAACTCCCGAGACTAACCCAGAGATGGCGCTCGTAGTAAACCAGTAACCAGGTCTTTCTAGAGAACTAACCTTTGCTTGAAACGTGTCAAAATTTTAAGTCGATCGGACCAGAAACAGCTGAGTTATCGAGGTTGGAGTAAAGTCGTTTTGTAGTTTGTTTAAAAAATGGAAAAAACCGAGTTTCGTGTTCTGATAAAACATTGTTTTTTAATGGGTAAAAACACCGTGCAAGCGAAACAATGGATTGAAAAATGTTACCCGGACTCTTGTCCATCAAAAGCAACGATTTGTCGGTGGTTTGCCGAGTTTAAACGTGGTCGTACCGACACAAATGACGCGGAACGCTCGGGTAGACATGTGGAAGCCGTTACACCGGAAAATGTGAGTGAAGTGACAAAAATTATAATGAAAGATCGTAAAGTGAAGCTCCGTGAGATTGCTGAGATGACACAGATATCATATGGAAGTGTATTTACTGAAAAAGGTTTTTTGAAGTGAAGTGAAAAAGGTTTTTTCCAAGTGGGTGCCGCGATTGCTTTCGATGGAACAAAAACAGCAACGAGTCGATGATTCAGAAAGCTGTTTATCGCTATTTACTCGCAACAAAAAGATTTCTTGGGAAAAAAAGATTTGGAAACGTTGAACGATTGTTATCACCCTAAAAGGTGATTAACAAAGATGTTATGTTGATGAATAAAAATGTTGTTTCAATGTTAGACTGGGTATTGATCGATTGTATATATATATATGTATATATATATATATATATATATATATATATATGATATGTAATGATTTAACTTTTAATTCAATTACCTAAATAATAAATTAACTTTTCTATTCTTCATTCCTAATACAAAAGTAAAGAGTTCATTCTTATCGATCCTTCCAAAAGTATCCTATAATTTATTACATCACGCGCTCTTGAAAAGGATTAATTCTGCTTAAACCAATTATAAATCTATCAAAACAATCGCTTATGACGTTTGATGGGAATTTTCCCTAGTTTATAAGCAAAAACGCAACGAAAAACGTTCTCTCTTTCATACTGCGCTTGCTCTTTTCTATACAATTGTTCTGTTCTTACCAAAATGATGTAACCAAATACTACGTAATGAAAATGGTCTCTCTCTCACAGCTTAAAATAAAAGTGAAAATCCAATACGCCTCGAATGTTATTGAGATTATGTGGAATAATGTTACATATATATATATTTATATATATATATCTGTTTTGTGATGCGGGAAAAATGCAGTTATCTCTTAAACTTACTGAGTTATTCCAAAACTTATGAACATAACATAATTTAACAAATATATCACGTTTTGAAATATAAAAAATAGCTCCAAAATAATTAGTTATATACTTAAAAGATGTGTTTGAAATTCACAACATTCCTAGAAATTTACTGAACATTGTGGTAAAATTTCATTTCAATACATGAAATACTTTTTCAGAAATGAGATTTTTCGTAATAAAAAAATTTAAATCACAATTTTTCAGAAAATGCAAATAAAGATTTCAATGTTTCTTAAAGAGAATTATATACTTAGAATAATTAATTAACTTACTTACCCTAGAAGCAATTGTAAACCATTGTAAATCACTTTTCGTGAAAATAAAATAAAATACGTAATTAAAAATTTTCAAAAGATATATAAAACACATATCTTATGTACAGTAGCACATATTTAGTTATCAACTAAAATGAACGATGAAATGAAGAATCAATTAAAAAATTTATAGAAATATTGGGTTTAAAAACTTAATACACAAATAAAAAATCGCGATAAAACATATATGGTATTTGATGGTAATCTATAACTGTACTAATTGCTTTTTTTTTTCTTTTTTCATTTCATACAAAATTATCAGTTTAAAATATTTTGTTAACTTGGACATTGAAGCCGTTTCTAGACTTTTTTTTTTGTATTAGTATCCATAGACTTTGTTATTAAACATTGTCCAACACTCACAATAGAAAATGCACTATTGCAGATTATACAATTAACCAAAGAAATGTCATTTTAATTGCTGTCTTAATAAGTGGAAACTCATTTTTAAACATTCATTAAAATATTTTTTTACTTCTCTTTGAAAAACCTATATTGCTCTAGGAAAAGAAATAAACATGCACTAGTAATATTTAGCTTAAAATTGTGCCAAATCACTCTCGTTTCAACCCAAAATGATGGATTTCGGGATCCCCGAAATGATGCAATTCTGTTCGGTAAACAGAAAACATATGGTGGGAATACAATTCCCTACTAAATAAGCGAGTCCAAACTTTTTTTTATGATAAAAACTGCATTTAGATGGAATTAGTATTTATTAACGTCGCACTAGAAGCAACACGAAGGTCATTGGCGACGGACTTCGTAGTTTTGAACCTCGGTCAAGTGACGAGGACAACACCTCAGCTGGCACTCCCTCTTCTAATTTCCACACCACGCTAACGGAAGGACTTTGGGCCCCAATAGATTTAACGTGCATCTGCCCCGGCTACACAACGGGTCTTTTGCGGCCCAGGATCGAACCCGCGGCCACATGTTTAGATGGGAATGGGTTGGAACTTTTAAGAGCTTGCATAAAATTGCCAATATAGTTCATAAATTTTTTAGGAGTACAAAAGGATGCAAAGGAATATTTTGGTAGTACAGATTTTAAAAGGAATATGGTTTGCGAAAATGGAGTTCAAAACTCACATAAGGAGTACGGTTGGTTACCATAGGTATTGTTATCTCGCAACAATGAATTGGAAGTCCGTTCTAAAATCCTTTGTTATTAAAATGTGTTATTTTTACATTTCCCGCTGAAAACTGTAATTGACAGAGTGGTATTTCCCAAAACTGCAGTGCCCTAAGCTTTTGCACAAGTAGTTCCTACCTAAGGCTGACTCTACCTAATCAAGTGAATATAACGTATTCTGTTCAAGATTATGGCACTGCAGATTGCATTTTCCATCTATTTTAGATGCAAGTTTTATATCTTCTACACCAATATGATAACAGTGTACAATTTAATTTAAAATTATAAAATTGTTAACATTTGCGATAATGTCACTTATATCTATTTTTAATAATCTGTGAATACATCAAACATTACTTTATTATGTTGACGCTTTATTTAATATTACGTATAATATAACGAACAAATTTCGAACAGAATTTTAAAATGATTATTTCAGAAACTATTGTAGATATGCTCATAATTTTTATATACCGAAGTTTTAGCATCTCAGCTCTGCTTCCAAGTAAAATTTTTGTTTTATATTCATCAAATTGTTCAGACTAATTTTTGCTAATAACGTGTGATTTTTAACTGATTTGTAAAAAACTTACGGAATATATGAAAATATGCTGGCGATGAAATACATTAAATTTTGAATTTTATATTTTAAATTTTCATAGAATTGTAAGTTTTTGTGATTAATAATTTTTAACTTTGTATGTAACGTACATAAATATTTTTATCGTAATTTGAAAAGCTGATTTTCAGGGTAGCATATGTAAAATTCCTAGTTGTATATTGTAAAGATTACAAAAAATGTCCGGATTTTAATTACATGTACTTCAGTTATCCTTTAACAGAAGATTAATTATAAGAGATTTTACACATGTGGATACTATTTAATTTGAATCTTCATGTACAGTTGACACTAATGCGTATGAACGAATATAAATGTGTGCCGACGCTTTTAATTACTAATTATTCGAAAATTCAAGTTTGAAAAATATTAATTTGAGGGGGAAACCTCATTCTCCTTCTCTTTGAGGAAAGATGTAGTTCATTTATTTAAAATTTGGATGTATTTCGAAACATGACATTATAAAATATCGTGTGTAAGCTGTCCAGAATATCTGGTTTTGAAATTGTGAAAAAAAAACCAGAATTAAAAAAAAAAGTTAGTTTTTTTCGGTATTATTTTTATTAATGTATTAGAATTTTTGAAAAGTAATGAAATACAGAAGCTTAAAAATTATTCATTTGTAATAATTGAAAATCTTACAGCGTTTCTGATTTTGACTCGTTCGTTTTTTTTTTTTTTTTTTCTTTTTTAGTTTTTGACACTTTATTATGAAATAATTATTATTTTAAGAACTGAAAGTAGTGATTAAAGAACATAAATGAAACAATAGAATGTATTTATTGTTTTCATACATTCTCTGCATTTAAACATAAATATTTTATAGATATATATTTAGCGATGTTTTTCGAGATTTATAGATATAATATAAAAACTTAACTCTATCTGATAATTTTAAAGTGAGGGGAAAAAAGGTGAGTTTTTAGCAATCAAAGAAAACAGAAAAAGTAATTTGTCCAACAATATAAAAAAGTAGGTTTATTACTCTATCTAAATTTGTTAAGATTCCAAATGAATATTAATTAAAAAATAGGAATAAAATATAGTTAATTTTATGATTGAACTTTAAAGCGTTTTTGGATTTGTTTAAATAAAAAAATTTATCTCGAAAGCTAGGTCAAAGGACGCATTTCTTTCATAAACCCAATAAAATCTCAACTCAAGTTGACCGACAAACACACTTGAAAGGAAATCTTCCCCTTCCCCTCTTGAACGAATGTCTCAATGGAAAATGTTGTAACCCCAAGAGCAAGAGTGGGGTTCCCTTGTGAGCCATAAAATTTCCTGTCAAAGTTCATTGTGTGTCCGCAACCCTCCCCAATTATCTAACAAGATGTAAAACTTTTAAAAGGGGGGAAAGGAATTGCAGAAAAACCCGGCGCAAACGATCTCGAATACATCCTGTGATGGCGAAAATAGGCGCCTCTGACGCTTTCGGTGCACTCACAGCCACACGGGATTATACGGCGCAAACGCTTTCGGAATATCTCGAACAGTACGGAAAAAAGCGTGTGAAACGCTTAGAGGGTTAAATAAACGATGGATTCCCGAAAATCGGGGAAATTTTCTTAAGCTCCGTAAGGACTCAATCCTTGGAAGTTATGAAGGAATGAGCTTAAAGTTTCATTGAAGCTGATATTTGGGGTAACGAACATCATAAACAGCCATAAAATTAAATGCAATCACCGTCAGTAATTCTTATTATTATCTGAACTAAGCCATAGATTCTCTTGTAAAATTATTTCGATTTAAAGCCAGATAACTTCATTGCTTCATCTATTTTCTACTTATTTAAACATAAAGGATATCAACACTTTCTCAAGTTCTGTGTTTCATTTTTTTTCAATTTTAGAATTTATTTATTCTGCGAAATTCAATTATGAATTTGGAGATAAATAATTTTTTGAAAATAATCCTGGAAGCTAGATTTATTAGTACTTATGCAGCAAAAGTAACATTTGGGGAAATTGAATATATTTAAGTTATTTGATTGAAATTTAGTACATTTGAAATAAACAAGAAAATTTTACTCTGCAGAAAGGTACCACCAACATTATTAAAATTTACTCTAAGCATATCCTTCTTCTTTCATCATCTTGATACCTGAAGAGTTTGAAAAGAAATTTGAGAGGTTTTTAAAAATAAACTATTACACTATCTATATTTAAATGAAAAATAATTAAATTAAAGGAAATCTATTTCCACTGTTTTATAAGAGTAGAGAGCCACAAAATTCTTCTTGTGGAAATGTATGTGTGATATTGCTTTCTCTCTTCGAAACAAATAAACAAAATATCCTTTTGGGGGGAATGAAAAATCTCATAAAATCTCTTATATTGATTTAAAAAAAAAATTTATTTGTGTAAAACAATAATGTTAAACATTTACACTATAATTAATACAACGGATGCAACGAAATAAATTTTCATAACTCCAAAATAGTTAATTCTTTTAAATATACAATGTGTTTTTTAGGAAGTGACGATGGTAGCACAGTGGTCAGGGTCGTAGACTTGCGGTGGACGTTTCGTCAAACCATGGGTTCGAACCTTTGATCTACTAAAACCCGTCATCTAGCAAGCCTGATGCATATTAACTCTACCAAGTTCTTCAATTGGCGTAGTGTGCCAAATAGTAGAGGGAAGTGCCAGATCAGGTGTCTTCCTCATCATTTGACCAAAGTTACAAATTGCTAGGTCCATCCTCAATAGTTCTTTCTCAGTACGACATTCATAAACAATCTCATAGCTGTATAATAGTCTTAATCTACATATTTCTTAAAGAATTTTATTCATAATTGTTAAAAAGAGGAGATTAAAAACTCTCCTGAATATTTCCAAACAGCTTTACATCATCAGTGTCGAATTATTACTCGCCTTGCAGAAATATCTCTCATTTTCAAAAGATATATGGCACTTGAGAGCTGTTGTTATAGATAGATAGATAGATAGATAGATAGATAGATAGATAGATAGATAAATGTTGTGAGTAGATGTGATATTGCAGACAGATGTAGACAGACAGACAGACAGACAGACAGATACAGATAGACAGACAGATAGAGATAGATACAGACAGACAGACAGATAGACAAATAAAATAGACAGATGTAGACAGATGATAGACAGACAGACGATAGATAGATAGATAGATAGATAGATAGATAGATAGATAGATAGATAGATAGATAGATAGATAGATAGATAGATAGACAGATAGACAGATAGACAGATAGACAGATAGACAGATAGATAGACAGACAGAGAGACAGAGAGACAGACAGATAGATAGATACTAATTACTTTGAATCTCATTGCTCTTAAAATAAAACCTTCCTCTGATGCTTCCTTCAAGTACAATTACTTTTATAATCTGATATTAATGTTCATAAAAAAGTAACAATCTTCAGTTTTAAAATAATAACAGCTAAAAATGTTCTTTAGAATATATTAGATTAAAGTTTCTTAAGATTTAAATTATTGTTTCTTCCTATTTCAGGAAATTGATTTGCTTAGCAACTTAATTTTTTTATAGAATAGTTCTCTTATAACAACACTATTTCATATGCTAAACTTAAATTCCTCAAATTACGTAAAAAATCAATAATAAACATACATAAATAATAAGAAGAATACATCTTACATAAATACATACAGGAATGTAACTTTTTCCCAAAATAATTGTCGTAACAAAAATTCAAAAGCACTTTTTTTAAAATACAGTAAATAACAAACAGAATATGAACTGAAAATCACAATATAATTCTAAATACTATTTATTTTTTATATTTTTAATTCCACTAGGTATTGAATGGAACTGTTAGTCTGCAGCAGATGCTACGAATTAAAACCTTTTTATAAAAATCTATACAAAAAGTTGTTATGACATAAATTAGAATACGTAATAAAAGTAATATCTATAATCATCACATTAGACAAAGCAATAATTTATAATGAAAAAAATACTAAAACAAATAAAATATTAGGAAGCTCAAATTTTTTACTGGTATGCCGGTTTTAAAAATGTGCAATGAGTATGTATTTTATAATAAAAAAAAATACTAAAAGAAATATGACATTAGAAACCCAAATTTTTCACTGGTATGCAGCTTTTGAAAATGTACAATGAATATGAATTACATACAATTTGTGATGAAGAAAGTTGCTAAAACAATACAAATAATAAGCGAATTTGTAAAAAGAGTAAATGCCTATACTCAAAGTCTGAAAGTATATTATTTTAAATATAATTTCTCTAATCAGGCCATGGAGTGAGACTGGTATCTGCATGTTTATGACTCTTGCCACTGCCAGGAACTTCCATATAATTATAGTTAAGACTGTAAAGTCATTGCCCATCTCATAAGTTGTGGATTCAATTTTACACTATTTTTAAGCCAAACTAAAATAGTATGGTCCATCATGTTTGATGAATTTATTCGGCACATCCAAATAACATTGTATTTTCTTCACAGCAATTTCTTTGGCTGCGCACTTTTTCTCTGTAATAGAATATCGCTTCTCAGTTCCTGAAAACTTCTTTCTGAAAATACCAGAAAAGATTCTCAAAGGAATTTCTCTTTTTCTTACAATTTAATTCTATATCTTCACATTTACTAGTCTCATATACCTTGTCATTATCGATAGTTACACTTTCATCAGAATTAGGGAAATATACGAAATATTTTGAACAAATTTTCTTAGAAGAATACATGTTTTTACAGCATTTTTTTCTTTTTGAATAACAAGTGTTTTTTTGATTATTTCCTTCACCTGAACTTGATGTTTCAGATCTAGCAAAAGTGAAGTTATGATCTGCTTTATTGTTCAGTTCTGGATTTTCATTCATTTCACCAAAACAATCTTCATTCAGTTCACGCTGAATATGACATTCTGGAACTTGTTCAATATTTTCAATCCTGTTTTCAGGTTCAACGCTTTCTGCATGGACAATTTCTGGTGGGACTGCAAGTGGTTCTGTACAGAATTCCTTCAAATTAACTTTGATTAATTCTTTTATTGCAAAATCTTCACTAGATGGTGGTAAAATCTCTTCATCAATTTTGGAATCGGGAATTTCTTCTTTAGGATTAAAACGTGGCACGACATCATGAATTTTGTTTTTCACAGGTCGATCAGATAACTGCATGGAATTTCCAGGTGGTATACCTGTAGCTCTTAATTCTAGTTCCAGTTTTTTCAGCTCAAAGACTCTAACTCGTGCTCTCTATTCCAGATCCCGTTCTTCCTTTTCCAGTTTTTCCTTCATTTCCCGTTCTTCTTTAATGGCACCAAGTAATTGAAGTGTAAATTCCTCATTATAATCAGGATTTTTAACAATCAGTTTATATAAATGAATAATTTTAAATTCAGGTTTTACATTCAAACCCAATTCTTCAGCTAACACTTGTAAATCCTGTTTCCTACTTCTAGCTAAAAATGCCATGTTGGAGAACTTTTACTTGTATGTGAAATTAAATAATTTCGATAAATGAACGTTGAAACACAACAGCTTTTAAGAAAGCCACACGGAAAAGATGACGCTAATTCTTGAATAAACAAAGCAGTATATGATGTCAGAACAGCACAGAAAACAGTCCGCAGGAGAAAAAAAAATGGCGCTTGGAATCGAATAACTTTCACTACCAGATAATTGTCAAGAACATGAAGGAATAAGAGGTATTTTCTATACATGGGTATGATTTTGAAGACCTTTTTAACTCAATAGATATTCAAGATTTAATTAAAGTTCTTGCAATTTTATACGATAAATATCATTTTAATCAAACAATAAAACGTAAGAAATTCAATACTCTTATTAAACTTGTATTACAAGAGAATTTTATAGTTTTCGGTCAAAATCTCTATAAGCAAATTCAAGGTCTCCCTTAGGGAGGTATAGTTAGTAATTGTCTGGCCAATTTTTATTTACATTTTTATGAATTACAACAGATTGATAATGATTCTTACTTTCTTTATCGTTACATTGAAGATTTAAATTTAATTATTTTAGGTAAAACTGAGGAATTTAAACCAAATGTTTCGTTTTACCCTAATTATCTCAAATTATCAAAAACTAATCTTAGTTCTAATACAGTAGAATTTCTAGATCTTGATTTGCAAATTGTTGACAATAGACAAATTAGTAACATTTATGATAAAAGCGAAAGATTCGAATTCCATGTAATAAAAATTCCTTTTTGGAACAGTAATCTACACAGATCTATTAATATGAATAGTTTATTAAACTTTTTATTACGTAATAACAAATTAACCACACATAAAATAGACAAGTTTAATAACATTAAAAAATTCTTCAACAACTGTTTAGATCATGATTATCGAATAAATTTCTTAAATACTTATATACATCACAAATATATTAAACATCTTTGCGATTCGTGATCCATTTTCAAATCCACCACACAACAATAGGTCCACAAAGTCGGCTTGTTAGTGGTCTAGCCGTGAAGAATTTATTTATTTACATTTACACAGCGTACACTTTTACTCACTCTCTGGACCGTTATACTCCTTTACCATACAACTTATTACCAACCAATTGTTTGCATCCTTTTACATTTTATTACCAATCAAACAATGATTTAAATCTTTTTTCAATTTTTATGGTGATGATGTGTTATATTTTTTTCATTTTGAGTATGTGATATACATCTTGAAGCTTAAAGAAAATTCTGTCTTACTACTCACATATTTGAATCTTCATTTCTTTGAATTTTTGTAAGTAATTTTTATATTTTGATTTGTGGATAATTTTTAGAATTATAGATTTTATTTTTGTAGATTTTATCGCAGAACTTTTTTGCATTTTTAATCATTGAACTCTTTTGTAATTTGGATTTTCCAATTCAGCCTACCAAGAATTATAGATTTTATTTTTGTAGATTTTATCGCAGAATTTCTTTCCATCTTTTAATCAGTCAACTCTTTTGTATTTTGGATTTCCCAATTCAGCCTACCAAGTCGCAAAGGGGGAAAGTTGGTACCATTAAACTAGTTTAACCCCGCTTATTCGGTCCTCAGCCCGATATTGCTTTTTGGCTTGCTGGTTTCCATTTTTTCATTTATTTTTTCTTTCATTTTTACATTTCTTTCTGGATTTTTGTCTTTGTAAATATTTTAAATTATTCTTTCATAAATTTTCATCATATATATATATATATATATATATATATATATATATATATATATATATATATATATATATATATATATATATATATATATATATATATATATATATATATATATACATATACATATGTATACTTACATATACAATTGGTGAAACTATCGTTCCAATTGTTTTACATTTCTTTTTCTATCAATTTTGAAATAATACTTTAAGAAATAAGAAATATTTTAAAAAACAAAAAGTGTTTTTCAGTCTTACGATTTGTGTTATATATATATATATATATATATATATATATATATATATATATATAT
>BMAW01022474.1:0-28929 GCA_019974015.1 Nephila pilipes
TTATTGTATTTAATATGAATATATTTTAACTATAAATTATATAGTTAACTTTTTATATATATGTGCATTTCTAAAAGAAAAAAACGTAAAAAAAAATGTTTGCAAATTGCATAAAATGGGATAAATTATAAGGGTCGATAACATATGAAGGAATTTTACATTAAAATTAATTATGAGTTTGTGTTCATTTTTTTTCGTACTATGTATCTTACTTTCATATTAAACTAGAAAGTAATTTAGCTATGCATGTTTAAAACTAAAATTAGCTGCATTAATTAAAAATTAGTTTTAAGTAACTAATTAAATGTTTTTCAAAATGAATTTGATTCGGGTTGTTAATAAATAACGAGTGCTGAGTGAAATGGAATTATTTAATTTTCCATTATGAACTTTATATAAAATATATTACTTATATTAAATGCATTTTTAGTTATATACTTAAAGTTTTCTAAACAATATTCAATATTATGTGGCATATTAACAATATATATATATATATATATATATATATATATGTATATATATATGTATAAATGTATACATACATATATACATAGTTATACTTTAAATTCATGGTTCCTTTTTTTAATTAAATCGGATTACAGTATTATCATTCACTTTTCAGTTTGCAGCTATTATCTGTTAATTTTTTATTTTCTGTTTGCCTTATGTTTTCTTTAGTTGTGATGTGTAATGTAAATTTTTAAATAACTACTTAAATCATTTGTGAATTTTTCTGAAAAAATGTTTTTTTCAGTTATATATATATATATATATATATATATATATAAGTAATTTTAGCTAAATGCTTTTCTACAGTGATCACGCATTCATATTTATATATTTTCTAGGATATAAAATAAATTCCATTATAAAATGAAATATTTTCATTTAGGTAAACAAATTTTAATAACCCCTATTTATCAGAAGAAATTAATGATTTTACTCTTCAGAAAGTAAATTACTCTCTCATAGAAATTCAAAATAGGTATAATAAATTTTCTCTACTAAAGAAATTCCCTTTTTCTGTAATGATTTCTACATGACCATCATTATTGATATCCAATTATTTTCTCAAACGGAAACTCTCTAGAACTATTTTGGGTTTTGGAAACACAAAAGAATCGAATTGAAAAATAAAAATAAAATAAAATAAATTTTCTCCTTTGTTCTTTCAAGGCATCCTGAGCGTTATGTCTTTCGATTTTTTGGACTACAAATCTACAAAAGAAAGATCAAAAAGCGTTTCCTACTTTTCTGGATGTCCAGGAATTTAGGTAATGGCCCATGCACAGGCGAATATCGATAAAAAAGAAGTGACATTCCTTGTGGAAAAACAATGCTTGGGTTAAAAAAAAGTTTTTCACGCCTTCAAGAAATGTTTGAAGATTTCGTTTTATAAGACAGAATTTTTGTATTTTACTACAGAATAACTGAACTTAGTATTAAAATGAATTTTACATATTATGAATCTCAATTCGAAGTTCTTGATTTTTTATAAATGTGTAGTTAAAAGTTTTACCAGGACATTTTGTTAAAATATCAATAATTAATGTTAGATTCATACTTTCTAAGGTTAAAATATAAAGAGATAAAATGTTGGTACTGTTTTAATTAAACTATTGATCATGAACTGAATATAAAGTTTGTAAATAGTCTTAAGATAATTTAATGCAATATTCAAATTAATGAAAGATAAAAGAAAAATAAAGTTTATAATCTAATTGAAATATCGAGTAGACATTGTATTAATTAATTTAAAAGAATATCATTAAGCAAATAATAACAAGCACATGATCTTTCTCACTACATTTGTAAAATATTTCATTGACAAGCTTAATAAATATTTGCATAATTTTCATTTGCTAAGCTAATATTTCTTTTATGCGTTATTGCCTACCTTTCTTCTTATTACTTTCATTCTCTTTTTCGATACTCTATTTTAACAACCAACTCAATCTATGCAACCACAATTTATGCACTTAAGGCTCCCGTCTACCCGCCATTTTGATTTCATTGACGTAAGGTTAAACCTATAGAATTTTGACTTTAATTCTCACATCTTTATTATTTGATTTATTTGAATGCAATATAGTACATCTGAAAGAGCAAAAAATAATGAATGCTTCTGTGGAATTACATTTTCCCTAAGATTTTTAAAAATACTTTTATTCTTATTTTAATTATTTGTTTTTGAGTTTTCCGGTCTTTAAAGAACATTTTCAAATATTTTTAAAAATCTTAGGGAAAATGTAATTCCACAGAAGCATTCGTTATTTTTTGCTCTTTCAGATGTACTTTATTGCATTCAAATAAATCAAATAATAAAGATGTGAGAATTCAAGTCGAAATTCCATAGGATTAACATTAAGCTGATGAAATCAAAATGGCGGGTAGACGGGAGCCTTAATCGCAACTGTCACCTAAAAACGATTACCGTTGTAAAGTCGCGAGTGGGGTGTAAATATCCGAATCTCTACGAATGTCAATCGAGCAAAATTCAGAAACCATCCCGTTTTTCCAAGCATTCGTTGGCATATATAATATATATATTAGAAATATTTTCTAATGCAGCTAAAATTAGATCAGAAATTAATTTAAAATTTCCATTGTAAATATTAATGAGAAATGAAGAACAATTGGTTAATTCAAAAAGTGTCTGTACCTATACTTTCTTTAAAAGACAAAATTATAAGATTGTTTAAAAGCAAAAGGAAAATATTATCAACGTAAATAAGCGTAATTTACTGCTTCAGTACATGATTTCCACTTGTTATTGCCAGAATATTTTATTCTACCAGCCAATAAGCTTTCGAATTCAGTGATGAGTATGGCAAAATTAATAAATTGTGTGTTGAATTCGGAGAATTTTGTGTGAAAATTGGTGAATTAAGTGTCTTTTGTGTTTAAAAAAGATGTTACTTGACTTTGCTAAATATGTATAGTTTTTTAAAGGGTAAATTTGTATCTGATAAAATATGTTTCAAAATGTTGAAAATGGACAATATATAACATGTTCACATTCGTGTCAAATTATGCAATATTAATTTTATTTATTACATTAAGATATTAGAAAAAAGATTCAATAGCTTTATTTCATTTTCATTGTAAGTTGTTTTCCGTAAAATCTCTGTTCCTTTTTTTTCCAGGTACGCTCTATTAGAGGGTATGTGACTTTAGAATTACCAAAAGACCTACTTTACAAACCTCGATTGCTGCCTTACTACGATTGACAACTGTTTCACACAAACTATAGCTGATGCATACCCACTGGTCAGTAGAGAATATCTTACACGGTTGTCAAATATCATGATCAATACAAACTTACCATGCAGTTGTACATAGGATTGTACAAAGAATACTTGGCCTGCTCATTGTACATAACATTTTTCTACAGATTGGAATATCTATTTGGTAATAAAAAAACTGCACCTTAGTTGTTGTGTTTTTTTTTTTTTGTGTTTTGACATTCTGCAAACATTTATATGATACAATTTAATGGAAATGTTTAATTTTTTTTGTTTCAGTTTAAAATACCTAAGATGCAGAAAATATTTTTAGCTTTTAAATTTGATTTGGGAAATATGTTATCTGCTGTTTTTTTATATCTTTGTTTTTTTTACATAATTTTTCAATATAATATGACCCTATTACTATTTAAATACACACTATACATAATGAACAGAAACTCTGAAAGTTCTTAAAAAAGTAATGAAAGAATAATTTTAAATAAGTTTTAAATTAGCGTATCAAATGTTTTCCTCTAATAAATAAGAAACAATAATTTCTTATTCTAATTTTATTATGAATTACTTATAATTACTTAATAATGCATAACAAGAGAACACTTACTTTCTCCTTAACAATGGACGCAAGGATGTAATTCCTTTGATGAAGCTAAATTAATTTTTCTATATTGCTGGTGGCTATTACATTTTTGAATTTCTTAGCTTCTAGATTTCGAATTCAATGTTCACTAAGATGTACAGTTCATTAGTGTAAAATTATTTTTTATACATGAGCTTTGAAGTATTATCATAACTTTTTTGAATATTTAACATCTTCAAAGACGCAGTAATGATAGAACATTATTTTGCAATAGTTAATTGAAAATTAAATAATAAAGCCATTAGAAATTAAAGTTAAAATTTCAGACCAATTAGCGTTTTGTTAGCTATTACAAACATTTTATCTGAAATTATTTTTAAAATTAAATATAGTATTGTACAGGAAAATAACGTGACATATTTTTTGTAATTTTCAATTAAATTTCATTATCAAAACCAGAAAATAAGAACATATAATTAAATGAAAAGATTAAAGGAAAAAAGAAACAGACTCTCATATTTATGAATAACAAATGGGTTAAATGGTATTTTGTGTACTGCAGTCCATTTGCTTTAGGAAATTTTGTTACAATATTTGTCTGAAATACTTTGTACGTCAGTAAATGTAACAGAAAACAAGTCATATCGCATCTGAAAGAGTTATATTCAGAGATGTCAGATAATTCCTAATATAGAAGAAAAAACACAGTTTTTTCCTCTTCAAATACACATTTATTTCTCTCAAGAGGATTCTTTCTGAGTCTTTCATCTATCTTGTTGATGTAATATCTTGGATGCCAGAGTTTCTGAAGCGTCTCGGAACTTTGTCTTCGATGTCCACCTGACAGACTGAGCCCATTCTCCTCCCTTTCCCTGTTACCTTAGATGAGTTACAAGCTCAAATCACGAAAGCAGTTGCAACATTCGAATTAGTACTGCTTTTGGAAGATTTTGTATCAGAATATCAAAGAACGAAAGTGGCAATGTTTTAGCTAAACAATTTCTTTTATTTAATTGTACATGTTTTGTCATCAAAACTTATATTTCTGTAATGATTATCTTTCATTGATGAAATAACACGAAAAATAAATTTACTTAAATGGATTAATCAGAAATGTCATTGAATTAAGAACATTTTATTGATTCTTTTTTTCATTTGAATTCATGGTAATATTTGATTTACAAGAGTAAAAAATATTATTATTATTAATTTACTTTATCCTTTATTATTTATGAAACTCAGAAAAATACTTTCAAACGTCTTTTCAACATTTTTGGTGATAAAAGTAATAAAAAAATGTATCTTTTTCAAATTAAATGAAATGATAATCCACCAGACAACATGTTTTAACTCACACTATTTTTTAATTATGGTTTATATTATTATAATAATGTTTTTTTTTAAAAAAAAAATAATCTATTCGATATTTAAAATGAATTTATATGAATTTTTGAATGAAACAAATTTAAGCTCTCTCTATATATTTATTCACTCCATTAACATGAATAAAAATTTATTTTTAACTCACTATTTATTGACGTCACTCTCAGAAGAAATATGAGCGCTAGCGGCGAAGGATTTCGTAATTTTGAACCTATCTGAAGTGACGAGGGCAACATCTGAATTAGCATCTACCTCTACAAACTTCCACATAATTCCAAAACTGATAAAAAAGAAATAAAACGTTTAAAAATAGTTTTATTTTGTGTATTAAAATACTTTGAAAACTCCGAAATGACAAGTTTGAAATGCAAATAAAATATTTGCAAATTTTTGAATAGCATGAAGTTTAGAATGCGGAAGATATTTCCTTAACAATTCACATACTTAATGTATAAATAAAGTTATTTAAATAATTTAGATTTTTTTTTATTATTCCTGATTCTTGATTAATGAATATTATCCTTTCAAATAAATGATGAACATTATTTGTCTTATTTTATAATTCTCAAGAATTTCATTCGTTTAAGATAATAAATAATATGTATCTTTACAAATATTTAAATCTATTACAAATGTGCATATGAATATATGTAATTCTATCATATTTATGCAGATGTCTAATGCTGCGGTTTCACACATTTATGCTTCTAAGCCCCCTTGAAAAGAAGCTTACTTCCCGTGTCTGTGGGACGAATTTCTTCAGTATTTAGATTCCAAAACCATCTTAAAATCTAATTAAATAGTCAATCAGTTCAAAAATCTGGTAAAAGATATGTAAGAAAAGGGCAACATACTTTATTATCTGTCAAAAGATATGAAAGGTCTCCCTCTCTAGAATCTCTCTTGACACAGTTTATCCTTGGTTATATTCTAATATTAAAGAATTAGATTACCAAATAACTCGTTCCGATACAAATATTTCATATTTGTAACCATTTAAACTTCTGTTACTCTAACTAAGAGTCGCTTCCAATTAATTTTAATACAAACAATGAATTATGATGGTACGATCCAATTCATATATATATATATAACACATCGATCAATAACTCCCGAGTCTAACATTGAAAACATCATTTTTTTTGCAAATTTTTTTTTTATTCATCAACATAACACCTGAGAATCACCTTTTAGGGTGGATATGAATCAATCAAGCCTAAATCTTTTTTTTTTTTTTTTCCTTTTTTTTTTTTTTTTCGCAAGAATCTTTTTGTTATGAGTAAATAGTGATAAACAGCTTTCTGAACTACTGACTCGTTGCTGTTTTTGTTCCATCAGCAATCAGAACCACTTGGAAAAAACCTTTTTCACTTCACTTCAAAAAACCTTTTTCCTGGTCCGATCGACTTAAAATTTTGACACGTTTCAAGCAAAGGTTAGTACTCTAGAAAGACCTGGTTACTGGTTTACTACGAGTGCCATCTCTGGGTTAGTCACGGGAGTTATTGATCGATGTGTTATATATATCAACCTTTTGTGATCGTCTATATTTTTTTCTTTTTTTTTTTTTCAATTCTATTTCGCATAAATACCACTGTGTCTAATTCAATTCACTACAATTCTTATCTTTCTTTTCTTTACCTAGTCCCATTTAATTTTTGTTGGCAAGGTGCTGTCCTTTCACTTCGAGAACATATTTAAAATAAACCGACGATTCAATATTATTTTCAGATAACATTTGGACTAATCATTAGGAATAAACAAGTGTTCAAAATCACTTTTTTGAAATAAACTAAATAAAAAATATATTTTAAAGGTCGTAAAAGCCTCTTTTTTTGCTCTATTTTTCTTAAACCAATTAAAAAGATTAAATATAAGTAATAAAACTGCTATCATAATCTGATATAATCAATGAAAAGCTTCGGTCAAAAAACAATTAATAAAAATCACAGTATTTGTTATATTCTTAGTAATTTAATACATAAATTTGTTGCATCTTAATTTGTTTATCTTATAATTGTTGAATACATAAATTTAATATCTTAGTTGTATATCACTGCTAATTTTTTCAACAAAAATATATAATACTTACGCTTTAGGTTAATTTTTCTTTGAGTTTAAATAAAAATCTCATATATTGCAAGTTAATGTGAAGATTAAGCAAAATAACAATGAACCTAAATATTTTAAAAAAATTACGTACCGTTAATATTTAACTTTGCTTGTAATTCAATGTCATGAGCTTGTTTTTTTTTTTTTTTATTTCTTTTTTTTTTTACAATTTCATTCAACATTTTAATCAAACAAAATATTTTCTTTTACAAAAAATTCTTCTTCTCATATTTTTAAGGATAAACCTTAAAAGATAAGTTTTGAGTTTCACTAATTTCTACAGAAAAAAAAAAAAACTTTGCTACGAAGTTTTCTCATCGCAATTTTCATACTCTGTATGTAATTGTAATTCCAGTTTTTCTCTTTGTAGAAATATCTAAATACATTTATGATAAATTATATACATGACAGTAAAATTACATTTTTTACTGACTTACATCCCTCCCTAATTTGTGACATTTCCCTAATTTAAGAAATCTTGTAGAAAATGAATGAACATAATTTCAAATAGCTACATCAGGGATTTTTGAAAACATTTTCCTAATTTTCAGTCGCTACGTAATTTCGTGCTGTCACGATACATGGCCATAAGATTTTCTTTGTTTGTCATAGCTAAATACTAATTATGATAAGATGAGTTCTTGGAAATTTCACATATTATGCATCAAACTTAGTTCACCTAAATTAATTTGAAGTTTGATTGCAATTATCTTAATCAAATCAAATTTCATTGGCATATTCTTAGTGAGCACCGAACAATGACAATTAATTCAATGATTCTTTCGAACAAACATAGTTAAGTTAGACTATATATAAATGGAATTTTCAAAATGACTATGTCAAAATTTAAACATTATTAAGAAAATTTTCCGTCTTATTGTTTTCAATAAACATCAATAAATAACTTGTAAGAATATGTTTAATTGTTTGAAACACTCATACTAGGTTTTATTATAAACAGTACATTAACATTTAAAATTAAAAACGGAATTATTGGTGCATTTAATTTTCATTTTATTCATAAATGAAATATCAAAAACAGGAATTTCATTTTGTTGAGTTTTCTCACTTCTATAAAGATTGAACTAGAGTAGAAATTATGTTTAAGATTAAAACTTGTTTAAAGAATCTTGAAAACAGTTCTCTATCTCAGATAAATAAATATATTGTATATTTTTGAGGTTTATTTTCATCTAAAAATGGTATATCATATTAGGCAAATGGAGGAACTTATTTTAAAATGAAGAATACTCATATACCTCCACACCTTATCTTAATTGAACTAAATATAAACATGATATGAAGCTCTTTGATTTAAAGTTAATACCAATATTGGAAAATTAAATATCGATAACGAAAAAGAAATTTAAGAGATTATTTAAAATTATTTGAAGATAACTATTGAGTTGGTCATATTGTAGCTTTGTTCGATGCTCAGAAGGTGGTTCGAAGCTCTCTCTTTCAATGAGTGCAGAACCAGTCGAAGAAGTTGAACTATCGCTACGAGTAACAGATTAAAAACAGATGCGTCCTACTTCTCCATTTCGAAATGCCGAACTACCCGAAGTTGGAAGCGAAACAAGGCCTAATTAAGTATTTTCCCTGCTAATGGAGGTCGTAATGGTGTATTTTCTCCCCAGCCTTCCATATATTACAATTTCTGCAATTCTCATGATTAGAAAAAAAGACAAGACATTTTAAATAAATGGTTAGACTATTAAGAATTAGTTCAATAAAAGTTTAATTTTGTATACGTTTTCGTTGGCCCCATATTAGAGTAAAGAGCATAATCTTAAACCCTGGGGTAGCTTTGTTTACATTAAAATCGTGGGTTTGTGTCCTGTTACCACAAAAGCACCACTATGAGGAATATTAAATATCATTGATACCCAAGTCCTCTCACGGCCGGATGTGGAAGTTTGGAGAGATAGTTGTAAGCTCAGTTGTTATCCTCGTCCCATTTTGACTGAGGTTCGTCGCCATTAGCCTTCGTGTAACTTCTCAGTGCGACATATATAAATAATCACTTCGCATCACAAGTATGTCTTTTACACTGAAAAGCTCTTATTATAGCAATGATTTTACTATTAATTTTAATTAAGTGTTTCGTTATATACTTTTAAATCACTTAAAACCTTGTGAATGTTTTTTTTAGCTCAGAAGAATTATAAGTTCATCAGATGTTACAAACGGGAACTAAATTACAATCCCGCGGTTACCATAGTGATACAATATATTTCACGGTTGCCACAGTAACACAAGAAAAAAAATGTTAAATAGCTATTTCTAAATATAAATGAAGATGTTAATGTAATTTTTAACTAAAATCTTACAATAAAGTTCATGTAACAAATATGAAAATATTATGAGAATTTTGCAGCGAGACGGATAAAAAAAATTGCAAATGCGGATTTATAACTTTCAAATGAAAAAAAAAAATGCACCTATTATCAGATACATAAATAAGTTAATCTTGATTTTCTCGCAGAATTCTTATCAATTTTCAGATGTAGATCAAAGAATAATGACTATTATTACTTTCGCATAAATACATAGATACATAGTATAATTTCATCAATGATTAAGTGAGCATCAATCATTTGTGAAAAAAATAATGAAAGACATTTAAAAATATAAAATAATTGCGAATAGTTGGAAAACTATCTTCATAATAAACTAGCTAATCTGAAATAAAATGGGCAATAATTGGAAAAATGTATAAATCATCCATTGAGTTTTGAAATTATAGGTAAAAAATTGAATCAACTTCTAATTTAATGCTAGAAAGCAAATTTTAGATAATTTATAAGTTAGTTGTTAAATCAATGTGTGTTATTTTATAACTATGCATTTTGCAATTAGAAAACAACAATCATTTTTAAAGGAAGAAGTTGTAGATCGAATCAGTTTTGTACAACATGTGCTTCCATAGAGAGTAATTGCATTAATAAAATAAAAAAATAAATTCAAAATAATTTCGTTGAAAATTATTCATGTTGGAAGAGTATTATATAGAAAATAAAGTTCTTCAGGGCATTTCACTGACATCTAACAAGAAAGTTCTCAACCATTCACTAAGTAATGGAGCAAATCAAGTGTGAAAAAGAACAATTGGCGACTTGCAGCCGACAAACTCGCCAACTCCAGACAGTATCATAAAACCTTAAAGACTAGTTTACGACCGTCCTTGTAACATATGCTTTTCCCATAAACAGAATGATACTAGGTGGAAAAAAAGGGTCAGTTGGCTCCGAAACAGAGAACGGAAGAAAGAAAAAATTCTGCTTAACAGCCGCTTCCGCTTCAATTCCACGAGATCTTTTTTGGCGGCTTTGTGGAGATATAACCGACAAACTCGAAATGACTTCCGTAAATGCCACAGCACTAATCCTCTTGCTAGGATCTCATTGATTGACTTTCGCGTTTGGTACGAAATTTATTCTCCAACCCACATTTTTTTATACTCTTTCCTATTCAATGAGGGTATCTATTGCATATAGTGTAAACGTATGTTACAAGCAAGTTATTTTTCACTATTCCATCTTTCGGCCGTTTTAGAAGCAATTATAATTAACTCAAATTTAAATATATGTCAAAAGTGGTAATTTAAAATTAACAAAAAATAAATACTTTTTTGAGAAAAAATAATTTATGTTAAGAAAATTTCAGTTACACAAATAAGATTTTATTATTTTTTTTATATATAAAATTGACTTTTGTTACATCCTGAAAGCTGTATATTCTTTGATTTTACTATTTACTGAACATTACATAAGACTATGAAATGAATTTCGCGTTTTAGACGTAAATTTAGTCTAGAGAATGTAATTTCAAAATCTAACAAACTTTACTTATCGACTAATAAATCGAAACTCAAAATTGAAGTTTTACGGAGTCCAATGTCTCGTAATGCATATGTTCTCTCTCCGCATACATAATTCTTCAAGAAATTTAAGAGATACCAACTTCATTCTGAACTGCGTGTCCATGATAACCTAGTAGTCATGGTAACGGTTTAGTGGTAGCGATTCGTTGAGTCAAGGATTTGAGTCCTGTATCACTAAATACTCATTTGGCAGCGAGGTCTAATTTACATTAAATCTGGTCGAAGCTCCAAGTCATCTCATGGGTTGGTGTGGAACTTTGGAGAGGGAGGTGTCAGTTGAAGTGTCGTCCTCCTCACTTAACCGAAGTTCAAAATTACCAGGTCCGGTACTAATAGCTCTCGTGTTGCCTCTCTGTGCGACGTTGATAAACAATCCCGTCATTTCAAACTGCGATTCCTTAAATAATTAACGTATTAATTATTGAAAAGTTTTCAAGCGCAGAAAAGTAATTCATAACTGGAAAAACACCCAGGAATGTATTGTTACCAACACTTAGATAATTTAATAACTATAATTATCTAAAAGGAGAATTATGATATAAAACATGATCAAAGTTTTATATATATTAATTATTTGATTTCACTACTAATTTCATATTTACGATTTTACTAGCAGTTTCATATTTATGGTTTCAAATATTTGTAAATCAAATCAAAATTTACTGCGACAGCTCTAACTTATGGAAATCAATGCATGAAATCAGGTGGTTTTTATATGGTTTTAATATTTCATATGTTTGAAGGGGAATAACCCAATTTTGAAGAGCTACTTTTACAAAACTAAAAAAATTAAATTTTTTCAACAAGTTAAACTAAAAATTACAGTTTTTTCAATAAGTTAAACTAAAAATTACAGTTTTTTCAACAAGTTAAACTAACAATTACAGTTTTTTCAGCAAGTTAAACTAAAAATTACATTTTGAAATTGTTAACATTATAATTATTCATTGTGACCACCATCAGAAACACGGACGATATCCAGATGGTAAAATAATCCAACACACTCTTTTTTTTCAGCTTACTACGTATCAAAACAAGAAACAGTTTATTCGCATTTTTAGTCCATCAATTTCCGCCAGAGGTGGTGGAAAAAACAGTCACTCTTTTCGGTAGTATCTCCCCGTTCCCTGCCCTTGAAAAAAAAATCACGTTGAGGTAAATCATGGTTTCTTGGGGACTGCAGATAAAAAGTAAAGTCGCCATCTGCTCTGCGAAATCCACTGTTTCGTATCAATGGAAATCTTTTGCATTTTTTCGTGGTTGTCATATTGAACATCTATAATTTCGTAAGCTTTAAATAATAATCTTTAATTTAATTTGTCCGAACTGGTTGTTATTTCCATAGTTTTGAAAGTAACTTCTCGAAGTTGGGATATTCTTTAGTATACACCCTGTATTTTATAACTACTTATTAAGTAATAATTATACCTAACTCTTGTAAGCTTTTAATGCAAATTAGATACATTATTGATTCAAAAATATGCAAAACATATTAATTCAACGATATTCTTAAGCAAGAAAAACCATTATAATAGAAACATGGAGGTGTTGTGTTCTTTTAAAAACATATTTTTATATTCAAAAGTCATTAATATGTGTAAACAGTTACACTTTTGTAAACAATATAGCTACAACGAAGACAGTTGTACACCATGTAAAACATTAAAATAATTCCAGATATTTAACATAATACATCTGAAAGAATACATTAAAATCAGTAATTTTTTTTTCAAAATATTTAAATTTTTTTCCAACGCACAACTTAATGACAGCCTTAATATTTCTGATAAAAATATTGTTTTTATCAGTATTCAATTACATATAGATTTAACATATTACTTCTTCATATTTCAGTTGCTCTGGCATATTCACTTTTTACACTAGAAATTTCTATGAGAATTGATTCAAAAATTACATATATTTTTCATTGTTGAACTTCAATTTTTAAGGCAAAATACAGAATTTAATATTGACTTTTAATAAAATTTTCATACATCGCAACAGTGTGTAAATGCGGCTACTCAAATTTGGACAAAAAGAAAATTTACTGATAGAAAAAAAATAGCAATAGTTTTTTTTTTCCTCTTATTATAATATCCAATGCTTTGAATTTAGACCAAATAAAAAAATCAAAGAATTTTATTCATTTTTATTTGTTGTTAATTGTTTTTTTTTATTTTATTTGTTTTTTCTTATCTACTCATCGATCTATTTCAGAGAAATATAATTTCGTAGTTTGGCACAATAAATGACTGATAAAACTTCAGTAAAGTTATATGCATTGAGATATATTGGACTTCATGCTGACAGCAATCAAATGAAAGTTTCAGAAATAATTGTTCCTTACGATATACACGTCTATAGTATTTGTAATGATGTGGAAAAGTATTATTTATTTTTCCTTAATTATTAATTATAAATAACTTTAACAATAAAGCTTTTTTGTAGTAATTTTTTATATAAGTGGTATGTAGTTATCAAAAGATATTTATGTGGTATGTAGATACCAACAGAGTTAAATCATTTATAATTCAATGCCCGAACAAAAGTACAAAAATGAGATAAAGCATTTTATTAAGTTACTCAATGTGAAATATGTTTCGCTGAAACGTTTAAAAACTTGTAAGAATTATGAAAAATAATTTCGTGATAAAATGAGTAATTAGTTTTCACTAACATTAAGAAAGCTTTTTTAATGAGTTGTTAATATTGATAAAAAATAGAGATAATTAATATTATATATACGTACAACACGCACGCAATACATAACATGATCCAATGGACGCTTATTTTCTTGTATGTTATATTCTATAACCTTCATCATTTTCCTTGAGTCTTCCTCTCAAATGCTTTGGTAAAAAAGGTAAATGAGAGGTGTTCTAGAGAAAAGTCACCAAACGTTAAGCAATGCTGAATCACTATCTAATGGACTTTCTAAGACATGGTGCAATAGGAGTTTTTCCTTAAATAGTCTCGAGTGCCAAATTTTCTGCACCAAAAAATCTGATTCCATCTGAAACGAATTACGACCACTATTTTTCGGCAATCTCAGCTAATACAATATTATTTCAGTGCAACTAAACTTGAGTTTGAATTTTTCTTTGATGTAATCCAACCAGGGTCCATTCACCTCATCTACTCCTTGATTCAACATTTGCGCACACTTTTCTTATACCGTTTAGTTTTAGTTCATTTTAAATTAACGTCGTATTAAAAGCAAAACGAGGGCAATTGGTGACGGACCTCGTAATTTTGAACCATTGTCAAATGACGAGGACGACACCGAATACAGATTACTAAACATTACATTTAAACATAAGACACAATCTGCTCTATTTTATTAAAATATAACACATGGATCAATAAGTTCCGAGACTAACCCAGAGATAGCGCTCGTAGTAAACCAGTAACCAGGTCTTTCTAGAGTACGAACCTTTGCTTGAAACGTGTCAAAATTTTAAGTCGATCGGACCAGAAACAGCTGAGTTATCGAAGTTGGAGTAAAGTCGTTTTGTAGTTTGTTTAAAAAATGGAAAAAACCGAGTTTCGTGTTCTGATAAAACATTGTTTTTTAATGGGTAAAAACACCGTGCAAGCGAAACAATGGATTGAAAAATGTTACCCGGACTCTTGTCCATCAAAAGCAACGATTTGTCGGTGGTTTGCCGAGTTTAAACGTGGTCGTACCCACACAAATGACGCGGAACGCTCGGGTAGACCTGTGGAAGCCGTTACACCGGAAAATGTGAGTGAAGTGACAAAAATTATAATGAAAGATCGTAAAGTGAAGCTCCGTGAGATTGCTGAGATGACACAGATATCATATGGAAGTGTATTTACTGAAAAAGGTTTTTTGAAGTGAAGTGAAAAAGGTTTTTTCCAAGTGGGTGCCGCGATTGCTTTCGATGGAACAAAAACAGCAACGAGTCGATGATTCAGAAAGCTGTTTATCGCTATTTACTCGCAACAAAAAAGATTTCTTGCGTCGTTACGTGACCATGGACGAAACATGGATACATCACTACACTCCAGAGTCGAAGCGGCAGTCATCTGAGTGGCGCACAGCTGGCGAAAGCCGTCCGAAGCGTCCGAAAACGCAGCAGTCAGCTGGCAAAGTCATGGCGTCAGTTTTTTGGGATACGCATGGCGTGATTTTCATTGACTACCTCGAAAAATGTAAATCGATCAACAGTGATTATTATATTGACTTGCTGGTGCGTTTGAAGGAGGAAATCGCAAAAAAACGACCGCACATGCAGAGAAAAAAAATCCTTTTTCACCAAGACAATGCACCCTGCCACAAGTCGATGAAAACAATGGCAAAATTGAACGAATTGGGCTTTGATCTGCTTCCCCACCCCCCATACTCGCCAGATTTAGCCCCCAGTGACTACTGGCTCTTTGCTGATCTTAAAAAAATGCTCCAGGGAAAAAGATTTGGCTCAAATGAGGAGGTCATCGCTGAAACTGAACCTTATTTTGAAGCGAAAGATAATTTTTTTTATAAACATGGTATTGAAAAATTGGAAAAGCGTTGGAACGATTGTATCACCCTAAAAGGTGATTATGTTGATGAATAAAAAAAAAATTTGCAAAAAAAATGTTGTTTTCAATGTTAGTCTCGGGACTTATTGATCCATGTGTTAATAATCCGAATTTAAATCAATGTCTTTTCTTGATGTAAATTGCCCAAATCAATTCTTTTAAATTGCATCATTAAAAGACAGAAGCTTGGGTATGTGTCAATTAAATAAGAAATCAACTTTAGTATACACTGAAAATATTCCAAGTTATTCAGTAAAAAGGCTTCGTTTGCCTGACATTTTGCTTGAGATTCCTATGATTTTTTTTTTACACATCAAGATATTTTCCAAAATAATGTCTGTTAAATACGAGAAATGCTTCTTTTGTCTCTGCCATAGCGGCAGGAATTTCAGAAGAAAATATCATAAGACAGGCTGCAGAAGATTTGCTCGAAGGTATTGTAAGTAAGCCTTCAGTGCTCATTGAAAGAGCCGTAGTACCAAATATTTGACATAAGGGGAGTCGTACTTTATGTATAAAAACAATAATATATAGATAATAAGAGCAACATATTAATTCTCCCCCCAATGTTCGAGACACTTGCAGCATTTGATAAGACTATAGTACATCTTGTGAATTGAAAGGGAAACGTTTTTGAATTTATGGAATTTATCATCAAATATCCTTGCTTTCTGAAGGCTTTTAACAATTTATAATTACAAGCCCTGCAAGAAGTGGCTGAGAGTGACGGAAATAAGAATCTCGTTGAATAATACGCTGCTATAAATGCAAAAACTATGAAATATTCCAAAGTTTCACTTCCTCACAGGAGCATTTGAAGGATCCAGAAATACCAATGCTTTTCCTGATCATGAATTGCTATACTAATCTTTTTAAAGGCGTGGATTACTGGGAAACAGAAAGATATCAAAACAGTTCCATTAATAATTCTTTTTTCTTTGTCGTTGCTTCACGATAAATATCTCAGAACATCTATTGAACGTGAAAAAATGTGAGAAATTTCTTAGACTGAATTTGAATTAGATGCCAAATGATTATAGAAAATGAATTACAAATTATATCGGTTAAGATCCGTTTAGTTGCAAATGATTCATCATAATGCGTGATGGTTAGCATACTACAAATAAAACACTGAATGAATGAATGAAAATTCTAATCATTGAAAACAAACTCATGTTATATGATTAATTTATAGAAGCTTATGTGGCATTCTTTAATACATAGAATCTTACGACAATCTGGAGCCAAGTTGCTTTCAAATAATTCTCTTCGTTTGCTGAAAATTCTTTCACTATACAAAGTCGTAATTTATGAAATTATTGAAGATATATTTAATTACGGTTGATAATTCTGCCAATAATTCTGAAAATAAAAGTAAATATCTTCAAAAGACAGCTAGAATTCCCTTTCTATCAATCTGATCAATTTCATACAGTGCTCAAGAAAAGCTTCAGCTAAAGTGATGAATAATTTCCTCTTAAATCTTAAAATTGAGACTTGTATAAAGAAAAAATCACATAAATTACGTATTTAATTTCTCTTAATTAATTATTTTCGTAACTTAATGTGTATTTTTATATAGATGTTAAGTAATAACTAATCCTTGTGCATTCGTAAGTTTTTAAACTTTATTAAGCTTTGATATATTTTTAGACATTAATTTTACATAATAATGGTTTCGTGATTAAAAATTAACTTCCAGTTACTTCTTTTTCATCACTACTGTTATTTTATTAAATGAATATTATATTAGCTAAGCAGTAGAATATCTTTTGGTTACAAATTATTCTGAAATGTCAAGAATGACCATTAGAGGTTTTTATTTTTATTTTATTGAAACTTCTTAAATCATCACTATTAATGGAAATGTAGTCGTACCTTCATGTATATCAGCGCATGTGTTTCATATCTTATCAGTCAGTATACTAATCTTCTATAGAATCAACAGAATACCACATTCACCAATTAAAGTTGTACATTACCCGCACAGGAATTAATATAAATTTTTCCTGCTAGTAAATAAATGCAATTGATGTACGAAAATAGAAATTGTCTTTTTATCATATTTAAAAATCCAAACATATCATTATTTTATGAATTTTGCTTAGATACTTTGGAATAACTACATATTCAAATTTTCCAGATACATTTTAAAAACATATTATATAACTCCGTGAATAATATCTAAAACATCTTTCAAAGAATTGAAAAAGATTTGCAAAAGTATTATTTGAATAATATCTTTTCTTGTTAAAAAAACAAGCTTTGAACAATCAGTAAATAGAAATTAACTTTTACGGGTTTCTTTTCCAATACAACATTTGTATATTTTTAATATTATGGAAATGACTTTATTTGATATCTATTCACAATCAGTTGACGAATAATCGATCGAGTTAAACGAATTTTTTTTATAGTGTTTACAGAAGGAAATTACAAAATAGGGCACTTTGTAAACATTTTCGGCTACACAAACAGTTTTATTTCCTTGACGATTAAATTGATTGAATGGAAATTTTTTCATTGGATTATATTGCTCTTGAAAGAACATATATCAGCGATTTTAATATGTATGAAAAATTATATCAAGCTGATGCAGGCAAAGAACACATGAATCATAATATAACGCATACTAAGCTTAATAATAAGAAGGATTTTTTTTCAAATTGAGAGAAAATACGAAATATCTCTTTTCGCATATTGATCTTTACTTTAAACAAGTTCGTATTCTCAAGATGCGAATATAATAAAGGATATTTTAACACATGATGGCATACCTTTTAGGTACTTTGTCTATTTAACAAATTATAAATATGTCTTGGAGATTAATAAAAACTCAAAATTCTTTCTAATCCAAGTGAAACGTGATTAGGTAAATAAGACGAATATAGAAGTGAAGTGAAATTATATTTAGCTATAATGACATATAGATGAAATAGAATTAATTGGAAATAAAAGGAGAAAGAGGAGAACAATTTGCTGTCATTGAATTGTTATTCGGAATAAATTTCTTTTGTTAGTTTTCCACTCTAAATATTAAGATACGTAGTTACTATTGGTCAGAGGTGTTTAATTAAGAACGAGTGAATTGGTAAGATAAAATTAATTATTTAATTCAAAAAATTAGAATTCTGAGCTACCGGGTGATCAAGAAATAAAATGAGGTGTTCGGAATCCAGTAGAAACATAATTTAGTAACCCTGTACTGGATATACAGGATAAAATGTAACAAAATTTGTTCACCATGCATGTTAGAGTGTGTGGTTTTGATATTTAAAGAAAAAAAAATATTAGTACCAAAACACGCCGGTTAGGGAGAATCTGGCGCTGAGGTCGAAAAATATAGCATGAAGTTTGCATTTACGGTCTTTGTGATAAAATATTGAGGATAAATAGAAGGGTTGCGGGAATTCTACTCATCCAACTTTAATGACATTACCAAATGTCTGGCGCAGCATAACCAACTTTGGCTCTTGCTCCATTCAGTTCAACATTCACTCACTCATTAGTCATTCTGCAAGTATTCTCTCATTGATGGCGTAGACACAACATGATCTTTCCTTATTAGTTGAATTGTTTTGTCCACAGAATGTAAATGCCACCCTTTTATCGGCGGTTAAAACAGTTACGTAGAGGGCCGATAACCATAACAAATTTACGAAAAATGGCTGAAAGATTTGAAACTACAGGAACTCATGTTGTGCAACCAGACCTATGACGGAAATGTATCAAGCTTCAACAAGTTGAAGAAGTTACAACTGCTGTCACGGATGAAGGGATAGCTAATCTGAAGGATACCAGCAGTGTATGTTCAATATCACGACAAACAGAAATCCCGTTCCCGACGGTACAGAAGATATAGCACAAGATCCTGAAATTTTATCTCAAAAGAACTGCCATCAGGGGTTAGCAATACCCGATTAGAGTTTTCTTTCAGATTTTTGGCTCGAATGGAGGCGGACGACAATTGGCCATGGTGAATATTATGGAGTGAAGCAGCACATGTTTATATGCAAAGAGATATCAACACATACCTAACACAAATCCACATGCTTGTCTACAGATTCCCTTACATTCGACGAAAGTCACGTTTAGGTCACAGCTTCTTTTATCATCAATCTTTAAATTTTTTGAAACCACTGGTCGAATCAGACTAGTGATGTGCTCAGTTGATTCCAATAGGTATGTCGAAATGCTAGTGAGCTTTGTGGTACCTCAACTGCAACGAAGAAATTGTATCGATTCTACTGTTTCCATGCAGGATGTTGCGACACCTTACATCGGACGTCGGGGTGATAAATGTCCTGCGACTACATTTTCACTGACATCAGTGAAAATGTAGTCGCAGGACATTTGTTGTTCCCATGATTTGATCTCCGTGGTTCCCTGACCTGAATCCTTAGGATTTCTAGCTGTGGGGATATTTGAATGCGTTGTGTATCAAATAAATCTTACCTTAAAAGATCAAATAACGTTCCATATCTGACGAATAAATGCCGATATGCTCCGAACCACCGTTGAAAACGTCGTGCACCGCATGCAATTATTGGAACAACAGGATGGCGATTATATTTAGCCACATTTGAAAGTTGCGGTAGTAAACTTCTTTATTGTTATTCCGGTGTTCGCATTTCTTGTTTCCTTTGATAATTGTGTAACCTTTTTTTCACACATTGTGCCCTTGCCGAGACAGACTTTTGCATATCGGCATTTTTACGAACAAAATTATTTTTCTCCTTAAGATTTGAAACTGCTTTCTCTAATGTGCATGGTGACCAAAATTTGTTACATTTTGAGCAGTACATAACACGCTACAGGGCTCCAAACACATCCGGTTATTTCTTGATCACCGGTAGGTTGGGATCCCAGAGAGAGAGAGATTAGAAAATAATGAACTGTAATATATATATATATATATATATATGTGTGTGTGTGTGTGTGTGTGTATGTATAACTTTTCGTAATCCTACATTAAGTTCAAATGGATAAATTTTTACAAAGTTTTTTTGTTTTTAATCAATGATTTAATCAACCTCGTTATCAAAACTCTTTTGCCATCTAGTGTGCAAATTTTCAATGTCGGATCGAAAAAAATTGATTGGTTTATCAGCAAAATATTTGGAAAATTTGGTATTTTGAATATCTTCCAAATTTCAAATATTTGGCCACTTAGAAAATGCTGTAGCGAAATGTGTAAATGGAAATCCGATTGCAATATTCGACTAGTATGGTGAGTGATGCAATACCCATCACACTCGCCAGAGGCAATGGTGGTTGAGGCAATACCCGCAATTCCAATTCATTATTTTTTGTTCTGGTTTACACTCAGAAAACAATTTTCTTTGTGCATTGCGGAGTATTTGAAGGTCGTTAATTTTGGATTGGTGAAACATGGAAAAACCGTGAAGGCAGACCTTTACTGTGAACAAATGAATAGAGTAAATCAATATTGAATTGAAAAGTGCCTAGCATTTGAAGACAAAAAAAATATTGTTCTGCAGCACAATAATCTAAGATCTTAAAGCGCAAGATCAACCCTAGAAAAAAATTAATGAATTAAATGGAAGGTATTGCCTCATTCACCATACTCGCTTGATATTGCGCCATCGCGTTTCCAATCGCTACAGCATTTTCTAAGCGGAAAAATTTGATATTTTGGATGATGTCCAAAATACTATCTCGAAATATTTTCCTCAAAAGAAACAATTGATTTTCATCGATCTAGCATTTAAAAATAAAAACTTGGTAAAAATGTATGTCTTTAAATTTAACGTAGAAGAATGACATTATTTCCTAATATATATATATATATCAGCTTGGATTTAATTTATGATCTAAGTACTTAAATAAATTTTTAAGAACATGTGTAGCTTCCTATAAAATATTGTTTTGTTTTATTTTCCTTCATCTATCTAATTACTATCATATTTGAATTTATAATCAAATCTCCCCACCAAAGAGTGTCTCTTTTGAATGTCTTAAATATATTTTTACTGTATTATTTCCAGAATTTCATTACCTTGTAAAATATATATATTTTTTATCTACTTCTTATAGAACTTTATAGGCTTTTTTGAAATTTATTAAATATTTAAGTTTGGTTAGAATTCATTTAATTAATGCATTACGTTGACTTAAAATTAATCGCTTAAAAAATCTAGTATTAATTGCGGAACAAATTACTACTTTGATATTTAAGAATGTCAAAAGAAATAATTCTATATTACTATTTCTATAACGAAGTTTAAATAAAATAATTAAGCTTCTGTTTAAATAATTCAGATGTTTTAAACTATTGTTTATTCAATTACTGTTAATTTACAGAGTAATAAAATGGTAGAAAATTCTTCTCAGGTAAAAGAACATTATTTTTAACTTTATACAATAATTTAGTTACTGATTTATTAAGAACTGTTCCTATTAATAAAATCAATGCCCTAGGCTATAAGTTTCTTTACTAAAGTTTCAAGGTATAATTATACATATACCTTTAATAATATTTTTTTTAAAAAACCAACCCTAATGTCTCACAATTTTGATTAATTTTTTAGCACTGTATGGAAACATTTTTTTCTGAATCAATAATTTTACCATGATCTTGCTACATGTATCGATTTATATGAAAAGAAAAAAGAAATTTTCCAATACTTTCAGGAGTTTTACTCATTTTTATCGCTAAAAAAAGAGACGAGACTCTTATCATTAAAATATATATTTTTACATATTTTAAAATGAGCTGCATTTATTCTCTGAAAAAGAATGTAAATTTATGAAATGTATTTCAGTTTTATAAAAGTGTAGCAAAAACCATTCAGTTCGAATTATTTTAATCAAGGCCTATACATATTTATCACCATATTTTGTTATTCATTTTAAACGTTCTTTTAATTATTTTGTAATAGTTTCATATCAGTAATTGTACAGACTTGTAATTTCGAGTTGATAACAAGAACCGAAAGTTCAGCTACACTCTATCAATATTCGAGCCAATATCAATTAGCTTTAAAGGAAAGCACATCTCTAATTTTTCTTTACTGCAGCCGAATAGAGAATTAATACTTGAACTCATAGCCAGTTATCAATGAACACTTCATCTCATTACAAGTCATGGGTTATCATCCATTAAAAAAGTTAAGGTTTATGACTATACACTCATAATATAACAATTGATGTACCAAGATAAAGTTATACAAAAAAGGAGAGTAACGTTAAGTTATTCGGGATTTTCTCTTCACTAACCTTGGGGACTTTTATCAGTTTGAGTTCAATAAAATTACAATTTCTTCCCAAGCCCAAATGAAACGTGAATAGGTAAATTAGAGGAAAATAGAATTAAGTGAAGAAATTAAGATATAATGATTTATAAATTCTATACAATTAATGGAAAATGAAGGTAGATAGAGGATAGTGAATTGTGATCACAGACGTTCAATTCAGAGTGAAAGTGTTCTGTTAGTTTTGTGGATTGGAGAGATTTACACTTCAAGTATTAAGATACGAGTACATAGTGGCTGTTGAAAAGATCTCTAAAATTAAGAACGAGTGGACTGATATGATGATATTTCTTATTTAAATCATAAATTAGGATTGTGAGTTAGGTTAAGATACTATAGAGAGTACCCTTAGATATATTCACAGAGATAATAAATAGAGAAACTCTTTTTTTTTCAAACATGTCTTGAATTAGAACTTAGTAGTTTTTGATAGATATATTGCATTGAGATATAACATAATAACAGGAAACATCCATAGGACGAAATTTCATACAGACAAATATTACGATTTATTACAGACAAATTTTGCAAATTATTATCTTTTGGCAATAAATGGCTCACAAGTTGAAGCTTCAGTGTATTGCAATGGCTTTTGCGGATAGTGTATAAAATCGAGTATCTTCCAATGCAATAATTTCGATGTGAATGGGGTTTTGACGATTCATGTACACTGTACCACTGACTCGCAGTTGAATTTTCAGGCAGCATTAATAGATTTCTCCATTTGAGAAAGGATAAGTTATTTAATGAAAGGAAGTAGGATAATCAAATGGCAAGATCGCTCGATATTTGGATCAGAGATATGCCGTTATTCGACAATGATGACAGGAAAGGAGGGATAGTGGCCCTACAGAGCGTCAAGAATATAGTGGTCGACCGGGAGTGACGACAGAACGCGAGTACAAAATGATCATCTGATCGGCGTTCACAGCCCCTGATGCATCATTATTATTGCAATGTCTGTTTACACATGACTCAGTGAATGGTTATTGATATCACTGATACCATTGCTCCACTGGATCTCCCGGTTTCGTATCTCCCGCCTCGTTTGCAACAGTGACAGGCGCATTCTATTAGGAATCATGAGTTTAATTGTTTTCAGCTATGAGTCCTGCTTGGAATCGAGCTCCAATGGCTATCAAAAATGTGCCTGGACACATCCAGATTAACTGCTAGGTACTCGGCTGACTGTCATCCGCCACACAGCCAAATAACCAAGAGTAATACTATGGAGAGATAATTTATTTGATAGACATATCCTGTCAATTGTTATCCATCTCTCTTTTTCAACAGGGTGATACGTAGACGTGCTTCAACTCCTCGAAGTGCTGCCCTCCTTTTCATTCACGCCTGGGCTTACATTTTAAGAAGATAATGCCAGGAGTAAACGGCAATCTTTTCTACTACAAACCTTCGTCTTTCTCTTAAACATTCTTGTCCTGCACGACCCTCCAGGTCTCTCCCCAATAGATCACACTTAAACTTTGATGAGCAGGCGTTTTTCATGATTGTCACAGGATCACGTCATTCTAATTTGCCATTTAGAATATATATAGCAAACAATCCCTCAGGAAGACATCTGAAAAATTTATGAGTCATTGCTCAGACAAATAACTGTTTATGTTAAGGCCTGGAATAGGGCAACGTTATTGATTTCTCTCTTGTTTTACTTTTGTAACTGTATTTTTTGTATAAAATATTTAATTCTTACTATAGACTGCTAGTATTTCGATTTCAATATATGTACATTATATCTACCGATTTTCGTCCAACTGGAAAAACTTTTTGTTGCGTCGATTGTATTGTTTTAGAATATACTCATATATACTCGCTTAATTTTTCTGTGTTTTGCTTCACCAATTCTTTTTTTTTTTTATTAATTTTGTATTTTTTTATTAACGCATATGATGTTGCATGTATCTCTGTATTCATTATAGTACTAAATAGATCAATGCACCATTTTCCAAAAATGGCATACATTTTAAAACCTTAGCGTTTCCTCAATGTAGTTACATAAAAGCGATAAGATTACTAACATCTAAATAACAACAAAAAACTAAATAATGGCGTTAATGAATTTACTACATTAATCAACATAACTAACTTTCCAAACTCTTGACAAAATCCGATCTTTTACAGCATTTATTAGAAAAAGCTCAAGTTCAAGTATATAGCAAATGGGCGGACAAATGAGTTAGATTTAATTTAAATTTTTAAAATTAAATCATAAATTTTTTCACTAAAACTTCGGAAAATGTCTTAGTGAATATATAATAATTTGCTATAAAAATTTTTGTATTTATTTTTCCCATGTCTAGATATTTTTCTTTTATAAATATATATTAAATGAATCTGCGAGCATTTACGCTGCAGGTGTCATCAACTGACTTGTGAATCACTACACTGGCATGCAGAAAATATTTGTGCATCTTCGATGGTACTTGCGTATTTCAGTGATGGTTTTCTTATCAGCTCTTACCTCATCTCAATAGTTTTTGAAAATACATTGGTAATGGAGAGCTTTTATTGTTATATTAATTAAATTTTAATTAGTGTACTCAATACTTTGTAACTATGATGTGATCATTGATAGTTGTGACGTCTGCTCTTCACTGCCCAGTTCTCATGCCATATCTTAATCTAATATATTAATCAGACACTGCAAAACTCCGATTAAAGATACTCAAAAATAAAACTTAATTATTTATTTATTATTATTGTAGAACATCTAATGACACTCTCCTAAGAATCCCAACCTAACTCACTATCCTAATTTATGATTTCAATAAGAAATCTATCTTACCAGTCCACTGGTTTTTAATTTCACAGCTTTATTCGAAGTAACTACGTTGCTTGCTACTTCTAATAGAATTTTCTTCAATATACAAAACAAATAGAAGAATTTTAATTAGATTAACAATTCTCTGACAGAAAGTCGTTATCCTTTATCTTTCATCATTTTTCTTTTCATAACATTACATCTAAATCACTTCACTTCATTTCTACCTTCATCTAGTTTATCTAATCACATTTGATTTGCTTTGGGAAGGAATTGTAATTTCATGCAATTCAAAATGATAAAAGTCCCCGAGGATAGCGAAAAGAAAATCACGATTTCTTCTACGTCACAAGTGTTTAAAAAATGAAATATGCGTTACATTCAAATTGCTACAGATTTGTATAGGTTGCATTAAGTGACAAGACTCATAAAGAGCACTATTTTTAGTAATATATTGTGATTATTTTCAAATATTATAGCTGACCAAACCACATTTATCTAATATAATATGTATTTGTTGCGCTTACATTTTCTATCCCGATATAAAATATTTAAGGTGGTAGAAGCAAGTCAGAATAAATAGTGCAATGTCTGCAGGCATGATGTTCAAGTCGAACGCTTAGGAGATTTCTCATCGCGAGGACATATCTCTTCATCAGAATTATTATGTGCAATGAAATCGACCATTCCTCTTTCAAAATAATGAGACATAATATTTTTTTGGTAATAATATCAGCTATTGGTAATTGTATATTTGAAGAAATAATCTCAGCTATAGGTTATTGATCACTATAAAAGAGGAAACAAATTGCATCTAAAAATCCAGTGCGGAGGTGCTTTGTTTTCCAGGAGATCGGACTTCTATATGGTCAAAACTTTACCACAAAGCTTATCTAAAATAGAAATGCCGCTTGATCATTGGCATAGATCCATTTGCCTTTCATGAGAACCTATTCCAGATATAAGTTGAAACCACTAGCGAACCTTTTAAGTATGGTCGCCGCCACCTCATGATTGGTCACCTCAGGTATATAAATATAGTACAAAATAAAAGGAGCACTTGTAAAAGTATCCAAAATTTTCATTAGTAGGGAGTTGTACCACCCTTCTCCTAACATACAGTTTTGCATTCGAAATGAGATTTATAACTAAAGGACGTGCACAAAGTTTAAGAGAATTGTATCCATTTTTCGAGCTTAAAGGACACTGAGCATATTTTTAATTTTCTAAATTCAACCCACGAAGGACCAAAGATGTTCAAGCTCTGGAGAACTGAGGAAACCATGTGAAATATATTTCACTTCATCTTCATTGACAATCTGATCATGTTTGAGCATAGACTGCCATGTGGACAGAGGGATGTCGCCATAGAAAACAGGACGTTCTCTACAAAATAGAATCTGAACTTAAGGGCGGAAATGAGTGCGAGAGTGCTGCAACAACACTTGGATATTATATTCCTCATTGGGACTGTGAGTGGCCACAAACCTAATTTATATTGAGTTAATAATTAATCTGCAAAATATTTTTGAAGTCTTATACATTGAACAGTTAATGAAGTTTTGCTAAACACTCTTTATTTTGACATTTTACTATTTCATTTATTGTTCACTATTATAAAATTTATTTATAATTTATAATGTTTACTCAAAAAAAGAATTAAAATATTTCGATCGTATTAACTTCCTTTTTCTGGAGTTATACGTGGGCAATATAAACTAGCTTGTGCATCTTTTATGCCTCATAGTTCGAGGTCTCATAAATTCAGAATGGAATACTTCTACAAAGTGTTATGGGTAATTACATGGATTCTTAGGTTTTGATGACATGTAGAATCCAAACATTTAAAATTTTGGTACATTAAATCACTTTTTTTCCTACAATAATTTTTACCATACAAAATTTATTTAAAATATATTACATGGTTTGTAAGATCATTTAAAAAAATTTTAGAATTATTATCTTATGATCTATCGACAGGTTTGTACATTTTCGAAAGGAATTGATTCGAAATGTTTTCGTTATAAAAGTCCAGTTCTTTTGTTTCAAAAATATCAAATTAAAAAATAAATAAAATATTATGCTATTAAGTTATACAATAAGAAAATTCATAATTTTGCATTCATTATTTGTACTGAAAATAAATAACTTAAACAATTTTGGACCTCATAATTAATGATAATGGAAAACATACCAGATACAAACAGTTTAGGATGCATGTGTCGAATATTCCATCATTACTCTTGGTTGATTTTAAACTACTGATATCTTCCCTTGATCAAAAAGCCAACCTCATTTCAAAACGAAATCGCTTGATATCTCACCATTCAATGCAAGGAATATACAGTAATGAAACACAACTGAATAATTCAGCTGAGAAACGTGCAAGGACTACCATCCAAAGGAGGTATGGATTTAGCTATCAAAGCCCTTGCGGCCTCGCTACTAGAGAAGTGATCTAAAATGATGTACAAAGTCCACTAAACCGTACGTTTGTTGAAATCACAGTTATGATTCACATAACTCTGATTGAAGATTCTACTGTTCACATTGAAGATGAAATGTAATGAGTGTTGAGTAGTAGGACTGTACTCAGAGTATAATTCGAAAGACAACCATACATATTGCATTTAGACATCGCATTAATAAAGTGAATTTGTAGTATAGAGCAGGTATGAACATTAGTTCTTGAAGGTTTACAAGCCCTTATTGAAGATCAATTAAATCAGAAAAAAAACCAAATATGAAAACAAATTTTTATAAATTTAAAACATAAAAAGTAAAAAAAAAAAACATCAAAAAAGTAAATTCTTCGCTGGTTAAGTATATATATATATGTATGTATGTAAATAAAGGAAACAGAAGCGAACAGCAGTCTCTGACATTATATCGAAAGATTTGGAGACTTCTATGAATTTAAGTTATAGTGACTGATATCCATTGTTTGGCATGAATTTGGATAAATTTTCTTACTTAATTAAAAATAGGTTCGAGAGAAATAAAGAGATAATGCGATTTGATTCTTTATATATATATATATATATATATATACTTATATACATACATATATATGTCTCTATATTATTTTTTATATAATTATATATATATATATATATATATAA
>BMAW01022474.1:43929-82713 GCA_019974015.1 Nephila pilipes
TTGTACTGATCGGAATACCCCTTTTCTGCAATTTCATGGCTATCTGCTTAAAAATTACATCGTTGCCTTATTTTTTTCACACCCCCCCCCCACATATATATATATATATTAATGGAAATTATATGTATGGATACTTTACACATTGATTTTAAATCTTCATTTATTTCTAAGAAAAAATGTTTGTGATAAGGAGGAAGGAATTAGTTATTGAAAAATTATAATAACTTTGAAAAAATATGAGTGTTTTCAAAGGATATTGGTTTCCAATTCATTCAACCGGAATACAATTCTCAAATACTTTTTATGAAATAAGGGACATTTCGGTATTTTTCTATGATGTGATACTCTGATATTAATATTTTCTTTATTTTCTAATTATTATTTTCATTTAAATTCCTAGACCTCTTTCATTAAGTTTCTTTTACGCTAAGAGCTTTGAATATCTACCTTATCATTTATATTGAAAATTGTAGATAAATGTAATGTAGAAAACTAAATTATTCGTTTCTCAATGAACTCAATTATTATTATTAATGTGCCCCACCCCTTTATATTTTGGAATTGATCATTTGTTTATTTGCACCTCATTTCATATATTAAATCAAAAGAGTGAAGTAGAAAAAAAACTATCAAATGCCATCTGCTTAGAATATGGATAATTGATAAAAATTTACAGTATTTATATTTTAAATCAAGTGTAATTACAGTTATGTTAAGATATATTTGTTTTAGTATTTTTTTGTCCGTTTGCTTTAATTTTAATAAGAGAACACTTATGTGATTTTTATCCTATTATAACAAGATTTTATTTCTTTTAATCAATTTTTTGTGAAATTTTTGTTCTATTGTAATTCTTTACAAATGTGCATATTTCGAATGGTATTACTATACGTAAACTAGAAAGTAAGTGATAAAGGTCCATGAAATTGTGATTTCAGTAGTTTTATAGTAATGAATCATAGTGTTACAATTAGAGGTAGTGTTATTATAAGGCTTATATAAGTCCAACACACAGTTTTCAGAATTTGATACTGTCTTAACGCATATATTTTAAATAAAGGATGTGTATTACTTTATATATTGAGATTGCATAAACGTCAAGCATGATTTCTCATAGTGCAAATATGTAGCTGTAGCAAATATTATTAACGTCGCTCAGAGAAGTAACTCGAGGGCTATCAATGATGAACCTTGTTATTTTGAACGTCCGTTAAGTGACGAAGACGACACCTGAGCTAGCCCCTCCTTCTCCAAACTTCCACATCATGCCAATAATAGGACTTGACGCGCCATGCATGATTTAACCTGTATCAACCCCACTGTGCAATGGTCTTTAGTGGAAGCAGAGCTCATACCGACGAGACTGGACGGAAAGAACGCTAGCCACCAGTCCACAACCATGATCAGTGGGCAGAAGTGGTCACTTGTAATTATATAGGAGTGAGTATATGGTAAGATGATCTAGAAATGGGAAAGGCAGTAACTCAATAAAGTAAACCAATAACATTTTATATAAATTTAATAACCAACATGGCGAAATATCATTTTTCTTACGTATTGGTGTATTTTTTTTTTTTGTTTTGTCAGCGAATTTGTCTTTTCGAAACGATTAATACGAGTATTGCAAATTTATAACATAAATATATATTTCAACAAAGAATGATAGAAAAGTATCTCGGCAATTTTTACAGACGTGTCAATATTTGGAAAACTCTCAAAATATTTTAAGCGACTAAGGCTTATAAAATCTCTTGAGAAAATTGAATCTTTTTTTCTTTTATGAAACTATATTTCTCTAGAAGATTCAATAAATTTTTAATTTATCTTAATGAAGTGAAAATTGAGTATGAGTATTTTTTTTATAAAACTATTAAATTAGATTATTTAAAAATGCTGGATTAAAACACAATCCTAATTTTTTATATTGTTTGCTCTTTGTGTTTTCGAATGTTTAATTGTTGTGATTTGTAAAAGGATTCCGCTATTATGAATTATTGATTGATTAATATTAATATACTTTGCAATCAAAGGAAATATACATTTGCAACAATTTATACATAATTAGTTATTGTAAATTACTATTAAAATTAGTTTCAATTGTTATCAATAAAACTGTAACTATGGCTTTTGCGTAAAATTAGAGTACTATTAACTTGGAATTCTGCATATAAGAATCCCTTACAGAACATAATATAAGCCCTATATATTTAAAATTTTAAATATTGCATTACTCGATGTAGAAAATACCATATCCAGGAGATTCATCCTTATACATGTGGAAAAGTCAGGAAATAATCTGCTGAACAATTATGCAGGTGATGTATAATGAAAATTGGTCATGTGATGATAGTGCAGTATAAAATGGAAGGAAAAGGCAAGTGCATCAACAATTGCTACTCTTTGCCGCCCTGAGAATCCAGAGTTTTGAGAAGTTCTATGCTACAGATTATACTTGTGGTATGAGAGATGTATGGAGACCCCACCGAAGGTAATACGGACAAAGCGATACTTTTACGAGGGTCCGATTGTGCACTAACATTAGACGTTCCAGCAGCTAACTGGCCATCATTTGCAGCTAGAACGTTTTACCAATTTTACCAACAAGTCGCTGCTAAAGCGCATGTAGATTTGTCCATTGCTCATAAAATTTGGTCCAGATATGTATGAAAATACTAAAGACGAGATCCGCTAGCATGTACAACTGAATGCATGGATTGACGCAGCTAAAGGGATGCATTGACAGCCCTACAATCAACTGCTTTCGACTTTCTGTAGAAGTTACAGATAGTCTGGCATTCTCTAACATCTGTGAAAATTATGTTATGATTATGGTTGAAAGTACTGTACCATAAGGGGTTGTTATATCTTATAATAAGAGTCTGAAAAATGGTATTTTCCAGCAGGGCAATCAGCAACCACACACATAAGATTTGCTGAATGTTCAGTTGCTTCTTTGGCCTGATTTCTCACCGATCGAACATATCTAGAACTCGATTGGCCATCGTTTGCATTATTTTTCCCAGTCACAATCGAAAGACGAATTATGGAAAATGTTTGAGATCTCCCACATTACTCTCCACAATCTATTTGAATCTGTCCTTCGTAAGGTTGCTGCTCGTATTATCTCGAGGGGTAATTTTACTCGTTACCAATTTTCCTGTATTTATATATCTCTATTAAAGTTATCTTTTCCAAAATTAAATCCTTTTGTTTTAATCACATTCTACCCCCTCGTTCATTGTGATCTGGAAATAACAGTTTTTTGTGATGAACAATACCTTTAAGCCAGATAGAGGTTTCCGTTTTCACGTATCCATTCGTAAGTATTCTCGTTCTCTGATTTATATAATACACGTAATTATATTATCATAAGTGATGTAATTCATACAGGAGTGTAAAGTTTATGTATCTCACCTATCTTAATTAAATTCATCCGTATATTTGCGCTTAGATATACTAAATTTAAAATCTTGAGCAAAGCAATGAACAATTTAAGAAATAAACCTAAGATAATATTTTTTACCTGAAATTTTATTTAATTTAGATTGTAACACTTCATATTTATGAAAAATTTAATATTCAAGATTTAGTTAAAAATTAATTGATTATGAAATTGATTGTTATTGGATTTATTAACAAGAAAAAAATCTGTAGAAGTTATTGTGACATAAAAATTATATCAGTATATCATCGATAGTAAGAAAATAGAAACTGCCAAATTAAAAATTTTATTGGAATTAATATTGCATAGATATGGATTTGTATGAAATACAGAAATCAATACAAATTCCCCAATATTTTTTCCGATAAATGTGTTACATCGTTTAATAAAAGACAGTGAAACACATATAAATTGGAATAATTCAGTTTAATAGAAATCCAATGAAAAATATATTAAATTAAACTTAGATTTATAAATTTTATTTCATTTATTTAACATAAAAATGAATTAAATCTAAGATATATCTGCTTAGATGGCTAAACTTGAAAATTACTCGGAAAGATATTCGCTTAGTTAAAGGTATTTAACAATATAAACATTTTGTAATTCATATATATCTTAAATATTTTAAAATATATCTCAAGAAAAAAACTGTAGTATCCCGTATACTACAGATAAGGAATTGTGACAATCATATAGTAAATTAATAGCTGCTTTTCACTTTACCGATCAAAAGATGAAACTAAACCAAACTAAATTAATCAAATTCATGACATAATAACTTTGTATTGAATGGCATTACTCAAACAAAGGATATTATCAAACATAGCTCCTTACAATTGTTTAATCTTATATTCACCCGTATACGAACATTTATTCATTAAATTACTATGTAACTATAAAATCAATTGACTGTATCTCTTAACAATCAACCACTTCCTAAATAGTACCCGTATACTTAAAGATATTATGTAGTTCTTGAACGTTATATATAATCCCCAGAAATAATTCTCTATTAATGAAGAGATAAAAGAGAGGATATATTATCAAATATATAAAAAGTTGTTTATAATAAAAATATTCCACTTTTCTCTTATGTTTGAAAATTATGTAAAATGATCACATTTAATGTATTGGTGAAATATTTTCGAAATTCTCATAGACGTATTGAGTAGTGAAACCGCAATATTGTCAAATTGAAAGACAAGTGTAACTATCAAATATGGCAAAGTAAAGATTGAATAAATAAAAAAAGACTAAGCCTGAATACTTGTTAGTAAATATAATTAAAAATTCGTGAAGAATCACAGAAAAAAATGTTTTTATAAGAGATATAAAGGTAATATCAAATAAAAAAAAAAGAAAATTGAGTTGCAAAAAAAAATATCTAACCTAATAAAGAACGTAAAAGAAAAAAAATCTAAGCTTATTATGCAACTACATGTTTTCATTAGCTATAAATAAAAAAGAAAAATAATTATCAAAACAAAAAATGGCATATTATTTCTTCCTTCGGGTAAAATATCTTGTTTCAATATTATTTGAGAAAATTACTGTAGGAGGACAATTTTAGTTGGTAAAAAAATTATATATTTTTATGAATAATTTTTCAAAAAAGGTTAAAACAACAACAACAAAGCATTAAGTAAGGTAATCATAATTAACCATATATGATCCCTTAATAATTTTCACTCAGCAGTATTACAATTATTTCATATTTAATTTTTCTATATACTCTTGAGCACAATTAAGAGAATTTGTTAATTACGTCTTTTTTCCACAAAAAGTATTGAACCAAATGAACTAATTATGCTACAGAAAAATTATTCATTTATATATATATATATATATATATATATATATATATATATATATATATAACAGAAGAGAAAAAAGATTAAAATTACAAAAAAGAAGTATGTGTGCGTGTATATATACACTAGCAAAAATTATTTAACAAATTTAATTTTGCTAACTTAAACGATCCTCTTATTTACTTTCTTTTAATATTCATCTGTTCTGTATGAGAATGTAATATTTTATTTCTATTAGAATGAATAAAACGTTACGAAATAACTTAAGCAACTTAAAAATACACTTGTTTTTCTATAAAAGTCGAAGTTTCTTACTACATGCAGAAGACAACCTATAATTTACAGAAACGAAACAAATTGACGCTGGAAAACTGAGGAATAATCGTCCCAGTAAAAAAGTGTTTTGCATCCCTGAAGGAATCGAAAAATCTTTTAAGAACCATAGGATATAATTCTTGTGGAAATAATTACAAAAATGTCGCTACATTCCATTCGAATAACAGTATTTAAAACTAAAATATGAAAAGAAAAACAATTTCTAATACTACTGTAGATGATAAGAAAATTTATGTTCTTTTTAAAAATTTATAGAACTTAACAGGAAAAACTTTTTTTCTTATCGAAAGCAATAATGACATGTTTTCTTTGAAAAATATATGAATGAAAGTAGAACTTGTAATATGTTTCTTTCAAAAAGTAGTAAATAAAAAATATTTCAATGAAATAATCACTATACACTTTCTTTGTTTACAATATTTTAAAAAATTTAAAGATTTCAATGCAACAAACAGTTTTTGATCCATCTTTAAAAGATTTTTAAATTAGACATTAAATAACTGAAAGTAAGAAAAATTATTTCGACTAATGAAATAAGGAAGATAAAATGTGCAAAATGTTTCCAAATATAGAATTATCTACATACAAGACGCAATTTTGCTTAACACTTATATTTCAAAAATCTAATTGTATATATATATATATATATATAAGACAATAGAGTTTAAATAGATTAAACTGTAAATTAAAGAATGAAATGGAAAAAACGTCTCTAAACCGCTATAAGTAGAACAATAAAAATATGCAAAATGACATATTAAAAATGTAAATAATTATCGAATAATACATTACAGAACTATAATAATGCAAAATTCATCTGTATTTAATGTGTAAAAATGAAAATATTAATTAAAATAATTTCAATTACTACTGTAGTCCTAGGAGACAAAGACAAAAACAATACGTAAACCAGCAAAGCATATAGCAGAATAAGAAGGAACATATATATATATGGATTATACATTTTCCTGTTCTTCAATTCAAGCTTAATTTCTTTTCTTTAAATTTATTGTATAGCTATTGTTAATTTAAAAAGTGTATTTTCAGTAGATGCATTTATTATTTTTACAAAATAGAGTTTTTCACTGGTTTGATTTTACATTAAAACTTTCGTTAGTTTATTTTTTCTTAAGTATTTTATTTTTTTAGCTTATATATATGTTTGTTATTGATCTTTAATTATTAAATGAAACAAGTATTTTTGGAGTTTATATTAAATTACCCGATTTTGGAGTATTTAACTTTAGATTCTTAAATTTGTAACTTTTTTTTTTGTTCTTAAGCAATGTGTACAATTTTTAAAATTCAATTTATTGCTTTTTCAGGAATACTAATGAATGTGAAAATTAATTTTTTTGAATTGATGAAACCTTTTATTGAATATATTTTAATGTGAAAATAACTTTAATAGTCGCACGAGAAAAATATTTGTATAAGTAATTAACGTATTTGACGCATTTTAGTATTTTGCGTATAAGAATAATTTTCAGATCTAAAGAAACTACGTTTTTAAGAAAGATGCAGTTTCCTCACCTTTAGAAGCTTCTTAATTTTATTATTAATGTATGTTTTCCAAATACTAGGTTGTGGAGCAGAATTATATTTCAGTTTCCACTTGTGTGTGCTGTTATTTCGATTTTCTCAATTCGTTCATTTAGTTTCAATTCATCATTGTTAAAAGCATCAATTTTTTTTTAATTTTCTTTCATTCATCTTGATCAAGAACTACGATCTAGTATTGTTGTGAATTCAACTAAAAAGGCTTTCTCTGAGAGTCGTACAACCCTGCGTAGGAAATACTTGTGGGCTGCAACGTCTTAGCTTGGTGTGGTGAGAAAGTAATTGATATATCATCAATCCTAACGTCCTCTTCGACACTTGAATGTAGTTACGTTAGTACGTAGTTCACCTTATATGGCTCCAGTGGGACGTTACAGTAAAACTAAATTAAGTATGTTTTCAAAGAATCGAATAGGAGGCTTATAATCCAGATTTAAATTGTAGTTCAAATTGCGCAAAAATAAATGAATAGAATTGCAATTTTCGAGAATTAAAAATTTTAAAACATGAAAAACTGTTTCACTACTCCTTGTCCTTATTAAACTGATATTTTTCTTTAATATCTATTAATAAATAAGATTTAAATATTTTCTAGATAGTTCTATTACGTATAATTATTCTCGAAATATATTTTCTGATTTTAAACATGACTGAATAAGTGTTCAATGTAAACTAATTAACATAAGGAGAGTACCCTTTTTTTTGTATTCTTCTGTTTTGAGGCTCATTGTTATTTTTGCCTCCTATTAGATTAAAACTTTATTTTTATTCATTTCACAATACCTCTACGATATTCTTGAGTCAGAATAATCATTTTCTGCTCGTATTCTCTAATAATGGTTTTCTCTTGTTTAATGTCTGTTGTTGCATGTGTATAATAATTATTTTCGTTTGTGTAATCATGAATGTTTGCGGATGAAAACAGTATTTTTGCTAGTATTTTACAAAATTATTTTAACAATATTCATCAATAAAATGTAATATAAATAGCCAAAAGCCAAGTACTAACGTTATTCGATTTATCGAGCCAGAAATCAAGTTAGTTTTTTCGTTTTTATTTATATAATTTATCTTTGTTTAATATATACAGAAATTATTTTCATTTGGTTACATAATTAGATTGTGTATCTTTTGAAATTATTTGAATATTTGCAAAATGTGTATTAATATATGAATAGTTAATTTAATGCAATGTAAAAATATATACAATTATGAACTGTATGATAGCGCACGATTATTAATTTATGTGATATATGTAGATTTTATATTATTGTAACTTTTAGTTGATTAAAATTATATCAAATTTCAATTGCAGTTAATTATTTCAACACATTATGTTCGAATCTCTTTCTTTGATTGCTAATTTTAATTTGTAGTGAACGAAAATTAATAATTTCTCATAATTATCCTTAATGTTAATTGTACTTATTAATATTTTCCTACATTAAAATCATTTATACAAGTCTTGAAAGGATATGTGTACACTTCAACATGAATTTGAATTCTCTAGAAGGGAATTATAAGTTAAAATGGATGATACTTTTTAAGTTCCTACATGATTTTTATGCGAAATTATACTACGTAGAAAAAAAGTGTATAATAAATGATAATGATTTTAAAAATTTTAAGGTACTTTTGAGTTTTGTTGATTTTTGTATCATTTTACATCATATGATAAATCAGTACTTTAAAGAGACCGTAAAAAAAGCAATTTATGGAAGATGAATAAGGAATTGAAAAATTCATTGAACTGAAAGTAATAGTATATAATTTTCAATTGATTTTTGATAACAAAAATTTTAAGTGGAATAGATGTCAAAGTAAAATAATTGTAAAAAGTTAAGTGAAAGAATGTCGTAAAGTTTATACTCACGGAATTATGAAGTATGTAAGCATATTGTGTTTAAAGTCTTCTATTAGTATAAATGTTACATAAAATTCGAAAAAAAAAATAAGACACAAGTTTACATAATATTATAAATAATTGTATTAATTAAAATTAAGTTGAATAAAAATTTTCTTTCTTTAGTTTATAATCAGAAAATAATGCTTGTCTTGGTCTATTTTTACTGTTATACTTGGTCTATTTTTACTTGGTCTATTTTTACCTGTTATAAAATTGGAACTACGTTAGAATTCCTTGTTCAGATACAGAAATAATCATTATATTAGCTTCTTTAACATATATATATATATATATAATGATCTAACATAAAAAATAGTTAAATTTTCATGTAAGTATTCCCAATCTCTATCTCAAAAGTAAAGAGTTCATTTCTATTATATGATCCATTTCCAGATCATTTTTAAATTTATTAAATTACTCGCTTATAAAATCTCTTGAACCCGCTTGCACATAATCATTAATATGTCGAAATAATCCCTATTAGACTGGCAGAGGTCATGAATATCCCTCATTATCCCTTCATCTTATATGAGTAAACATGCGATCAGGAGAAATCTCTACAAAAATAAATTGTGAAGTAAAATTTTTTTCTCTTTTGAGCTCCTTCGATTTAATCGAGATAGCAGAGCTATGTCTCTTGCCATCTACATATCCATTATGAATACATATATTATGAATATATATATATGAATATATATATTATAATTATATTATATATATATATATATATATATTGTGTGTAGTATTAGCAGTGTTAATATATTAATCAATTTTCTTTAATTTAATCGAATTTTCTTTGTGTTCAATATATTTCGCATTCTTATATATTTTAATCCAAAATGAAATCTTTATAATAAGTTATAATATTTGCGTGGTTTCATGTTATTTTTAAAGTTAATATATTTCTATGTTGCAAGTTCACTAACTTCTAATAACACATTGGTGTTCAAGTTTAATAGAATTTCCATATTTAGTTGAATGACTCCGTAAGTAAAACTAATACTTCAAATGAAGATACAGAAGTTTAGATAAAGATTTAGTCACGTAAGTATAATCTGTGAATAAGTTGAGCATTTAGGGGAAAATACTTTGAAAGCGCTCATACTAATTTCTAAGTAACGTTCCTTTGCACATTTGGCGATTTTCATGGGGTTTATTTCTGCATTATCCATTGGAATTTAAAAGAAAACTTTTGAAATCTGTAACCACCAGCTAACGTGTAATGGGAAGATATGATAAATTGACGGAAGAAATGTGGCAGGGCAAACTTATATAGGTATTGCTACATATTTGAATATTACATGCTGCATTTAGACCAAATTTTGTAGACAATTACCTTATACAGGATATATTAACAGAAACTTGAGCAAGGTTATTCATGTGCCAGGATGACCAAGGCAATCGTTATTTGTCCATTAAGCAAGGCATAACAGAAGGTTTTGGGGTTGATATAGATATTTCTTTACATTGTGCTTAGAAATAATAACAGCGTTATTGGTGAGGGACCTCGTCATTTTCAGCCTTGATCAAATGACAAGGATAATAAATGTGCTGGCATCTAACTCTCCAAATTTCTACTTCGCCTCAATAAGAAGACCTATAGCGACGACAGATTTGCCGAACATCATCACCGCTATGCTATGGGTCTTTAGAATCATCAGAGCTCGAAATCACGGCCACCCAGTTCGTGAGTTCGTGACCATGATCCCTAGGCTACCCCGGCCACTGTTACAGGAGTGCAACAGCTTTTCTGCTATTCTATAAACTTCATGCGGCCACATAAACGTAAGTTTCAAGAATTATTAATTCCAGAATGATATATGTGTGAATTCTGCTTACACGAAGATTTGTTGTTTTTATCCTAAACTCTTTAACACACAGAAGATAAGGCTTAGCCAAGAGCAGGGATGAGACCATTCTAATTGCTGATTAATCCAGATTCAGTTTAACAATGGATTCTTAACGATCCTTCGTCTTTAGGGAACCAGAGATTCGCTATATATCCTACACTATTCAAATAAGGTTTTACAGAAGTTTGATAGTCTGGCCATGAACCTTTTCGGACAGTTGACATGCCTTTGGTAAAGACTGAATGACTTCTGTGATATATAGGCATGGAATCTGAGAGCCCGATGTGTAACTCTTCTGGGGTGTCACTGGTTAAAATTTCATTTTTATGGAAGCCAATTCACATTCAAATAGGGAAAATATGCCAGAAGAATTTCCGGAAAATGAGATTGTTTGCCGTATAGAATAGGCTTTCAAATCTGCAAAACTCAATCTTAGAGAAAATATTTGGTAAATTTTTAGAAGGGCAACAGAAAATAGTCTTCCCCTTCTCCAAACCCTACAGGCCCAGTGAAGTGGAACTAATTGCAATAGGGACTTATAAACTGTCTCGTCTCTTTCAAGCATTCATTCACGTTATGAAAACCATATAACTGTAAAAGGGGATCATACTCTCTACTAACTTATTATTTGTTCCATCTTGTGACCACAATTTTGCATTTTGTTTTTTGATTTGATTAGTCGTACTCTCTCGAGAACCAATATTGTTCGATATAATTTATTTCTTATATCATATCAAACCATGTGCATTTCGAATTGCACTAAACTCTTATCATTACTTCTGCTCATAATGAAACAAATATGAAATTCTCTGAGGTTTTTAACGCCAGTATAATAAAAGAATATTCTGCAGAAAAATAGTTTCCTGTTGATTCGTCTATTTTTAGCATTCTATGAAGAACTTTACACTAATTGTTTTCTGCAATCTATGGAAATAAAAGAAAGTTTCAGGAATTCAAAAAATATCATACATGTTTAAACTTTCACTGAGTATATAAATATAAAAAGTAATTTATATTAAAGTTTATACTTTTATTTGATTATTTATTAATATGATATATAAGGCTGGGGCTAGCATTTTTTAAAGAAAAAATGTACTAAAGTAACATATCGCATTTTTTAGTATACTCATGTCTAGATAAGAACAAATATTTGATATTTTTGAAAATAGAAGGAAAGTTATTTTGTTGAATAATTTAAACTAGGATATTAAGTAAACTGACAATTAGATCGTAAATGAAATTTAGTTTTACTTTAAATTTATTCTATCACCAAAATATCACCAAAATAATTAGAAGGAAAATCGTATATATATATATATATATATATATATATATATATATATATAACACATCGATCAATAACTCCCGAGACTAACCCAGAGATGGCGCTCGTAGTAAACCAATAACTAGGTCTTTCTAGAGTACTAATCTTTGCTTGAAACGTGTCAAAATTTTAAGTCGATCGGACCAGGAAAAAGGTTTTTTCCAAGTGGGTGCCGCGATTGCTTTCGATGGAGCAAAGAGTCGATGATTCAGAAAGCTGTTTATCGCTATTTACTCGCAACAAAAAAAGATTTCTTGCGAAAAAAAAAAAAAAAAAGATTTGGAAAAGCGTTGGAACGATTGTATCACCATAAAAGGTGATTAACAAAAGGTGTTATGTTGATGAATTTAAAACAAATTTGCAAAAATAATGTTGTTTTCAAATTTAGACTCGGGAGTTATTGATCGATGTGTTATATATATATATATATATATATATATATATATATATATAAACATGCCTTTTATATATAAAATATCTAGTTAAGAGAAAGAAACTGCTGAGACATATAATCTGGAAATAATGATTTAATACATTATATTTCTGTAGAAATAATTCAATTACCATATCAGTATAGAAATGAAGCAAACCCATATGAATCGAAATAAAAATAAATACTACATGAATCAATTAAATGGGGAATACAACCCAAACTACGAGAATGATTATGTTGAAAAAACTAACTAGAACGCGTAAATAAATGTTTAAATTCATCCTAGTTTGAATATGTGACACAGCGGTAAATGTAGATATTTGTCCGATGATGAAGCAATTTTAGTTGAATGGAAACAACTTAAGAAGAAAATATTAATAATTATTAATTTTAGAAAAGAAAAGCTCCAAGAATTACTTTAACACTAAAACTGTGCAGTCTTTGAAAATATAATCGTAGGTTTTGAATATATGATAAGCAACCCAATGTGGAAACTGAAAAAAAAACTGCTTTCTAATTTGTCTATTGAATTTAGCGTAAATAACGAGTAAATGGATGTTTATTCCAAATAATTAATAAACTTTACATGCTTTTAGAAAGTGTCGATGATGGAAACAGAAGATAGACCCGTGGGGTGTTTATACTTTTTAGTCTTGTAACCTAACTCCCATACTTCAAAATTTCGAAAGATTTTTTTCTCCCTTCGTACAATAAGATATCATGTTGTTTAGCTTGCAGATTAACTTAAAATCAAATAAATACATTTAAAGTCTAACTTATTTAATTTTTAATTAAACATTATTCTTTTTTTATCTTATAGAAAAAAATGAAGGAATATGAATCATTTTCATTATCCACGAGTAAAAAACAATTGCATCATCGAAAAAATAAAAGATAACTTTCTGTATAATAATTATTGAAATTAATAGCAAACTTAATTGAATAAATCAGCTAAATACAATTTTAGATTTTTTTCCACCAACCTATACCTTTGTGACAAAACAGGCACAACTGATTCTCCTAGGAATTCGTTTTCACACATTGTTTCAATTATGTGTTTGCGTTCATATTTTGTTTTCAAAGTATGTTGAAATCACAATGTGGCACTTTTGTAATAATGTACCTTGTCAATTTACAAATATGATTTACAGCTCAACTAAGTCTATGTTACGATTTTATAACTGCGCTGTATAGAAAATAAAGTACATATATTAAAGTAAAATACTGAATAGGTAAATACTATTCTTTCTTTAAATTCATTTATCAAAATAAAATTTTCGTGACTCCTTTTAGGGTCGTCACCTACAATTTAAGAAGCGTTGGAACAGAAAAACCATAAATGTTGTATAGTACTCGTAGATAACGAGGTTCTATCTCAGAGTCAAAACAGCTGTAATAATATGTTCCTTGTACAATTTATGCTACCTACAAAATTCAAATTTATCTTACTATTAAATTCGTTTCATTCGACAGTCCAGTGTTCATAAAATTCGTTTAGTAAAAATAGTGACTTAAATGGTTAAATTTATCAAAACCTAGCACACAAGTCCTTCAGAAAGTAAATGCAATGATAATCATCATCAAATTTAGTTCCAAATAGCACACTCATTTGTTTCTCATTTTTTTAATTCAGAGTTAATTTTAATATCAAATTTTTTAATTGAGTAAACTTCTAACGTAAGAATTTGGCTAAACTTGACTTTTATGAAAGCTTTTTAAAACTAAAACATAGTTTTTACTGGCTTTTTTATTTAACATATAACGCCACAGCAACGCAATTCATCGAGATTTCTAATAACAGTTAGGGAAAGCAAGCTACACTAGAATTAATATCTTTTGTTTTGAAACTATTGCAAAGTCCCTTAACTTCTTAGTTCGATTATGACTCATTTCATATGTGCTGCAGCAGTACCTATTGAATAGGGTCAGGAATCGAACCCACAATTCAAATTTCAATAAAAGCTTTCATTACAGAATATCACAGCTCTTAAGAATGGATGAGATGAACGATCAATTTTTTTCATAGCTGAATTCTCATACTATAAAAATTTTAAATAGCGATAAATTTGAAAGCAAAAGTAATTTTAGTAGTACCAGAAAATAAATGCCGGTACTAATTGAGATAAAATAAATTAAAATGTGTTCTTACTATAAATTTCTCTATGGAATATTAATTTCTAATAAACGTGCATGTGAACTCCCTTCTTTCTGTTTAGATGGCTGAAAAACTTAATATGGATAATAAATGTTAATTAATTGATGGAGATATTTCTCTTTAAAATTTTGTTTTATCAATGTTGTGCCGTAAATCTATTTCCCGAATCGTCTGTCATTTTAAATATGGTACTTGTCTATTGAAGCGGCGCCCGCCAAATTAAGAATACGCCAATGTCGCCAAGCTAGTTAAAAGCGTCAAGTAAGCGGAGCTCGAAATTGAAATGTAGGAAAACAAATAACACACCAATAAATAACATAAAACTTTTTTTAAATAATATTTTTATTTAATAATCTTTTATATGTTTAGTGATAAATCTCATCCCAATAAGTACTATAAAAATTTAGATGTTTAATATTTTTAGATGTTAATTAATTTACATAACTTATAGAACATCAATCTACATAAAAGGCCATATTTCCGAAATTCCTTTCACTATTTTATAGAAAGCATTATTTTCCCTACATAACCCCTCCACATAAATTCTGCCAGATACGATTCTAGATGATGCAGAGCCGTGCCGCGCTGTTTCTTGTTATGTCACTTTGCGGAGCCCTACATTCTTTCAACATTTCGTGTGTGAACTCCCTTAACAGATCTACAAAATTGTACTTATGGTTCATCGTGAAATGTGTAAAACCATCATCCATTTCGCTGTTTGGTAAACTGAAAACTCTGTTAACGACATCTTCTAAGGCAACAAAATAGGTATTTAAAAAAAAAAAAAAATACGAAATCGGTAACGTTAACAGGCAAGCGATATTTTACTAAAATGAAGTGCTGTTTCTTTAGGACTGCAACCTTAGGAGTTTACAACCAAACATGGCGACAAATCTTACTGGTTGGCAATTTTCCGTCTCCATCCGAAATCGTAATTTGGCTGGCGCCTTAATACAACACCTTAATACAGGTACCTTAAATATTTGTATAATTGTAATTATAAAGTCTATCTTTGATTTAATTTCAAACACAAATGAAAAAATTAAAAGAAGTTCACACAAATACAATTTTAGTATGCAGGCAAGTACTTTTCAAAGCCATATATATTGTTTTCTTTGAAAAGGGGAATGCTTTTTAGAAGTGTAATCTCCTTTCAAGCTGGCACTAACAACTTCAATAAAACAACAAATATCACTCTTGCCGTAATACGATGCGAGTAAATCCACAATAGAGAAACTTCGACAATTCGGTGTTGAGTAATAGTCCCAATAGATCCAACAGACATGGAAGAATTCCTACGCACTATTCAAAACATTCACAATTGTTCTATTTTTAAATTACCGGCAGCTTTCTATAATTCCATACCCTTTCTACCTGCAATCTTTCTATGTCGCTTTTAAGAGACTTGATTATATTTATTCACTAAACTTTTAAAGTTTTGCGTAATCTTCGTTACCATAATTCATTTAATTAGAATGGAGTTGGAAATATAAAATATAAAGACGGAAAGAACCCCCAGATGTTAGCGTAGGAAAGGCTTACGAATATAGCCCCTGGTACAAAGTCAGAATTACAAAAGTAATTTGTATTTAACCATATACTATTTGAAGATTATTGGCATTTATCAACTTCATGTGTTTTCCAGTAATTACTTGGAATTGATGATTGTGTAAGTTAATAATTAATCTAACAGTAATATTTGAAGAAGTTTGATTTCCACAGGCAATATATTTCATATTTCTGTGTCAAGAATTTATGAATATTATCTTTTAAGGATATTTATGAAATTTTTTATATTTATGCCTTGGAGAGAGTAGACTTTAGAGCGTATCGTATAAAGCCTTCTAATAACACTAACATTTATTTAATAAAAAAATTAGTTTTAAATTACATTTGGATAGAACATTTTATTAATGTTTGTTATAGATTCATATTATAGAGATTTTCATTTGAGTTTTAGAAAATATTCTAATTGGCCTTTCCTAGAAGTTTTCCCAAAATACAATTCAACATTAAAAAAAATGTTAAACTATTATAAACGGAAAACTTCTGTTAAGGATTTATTAAACAATTACACACTAATTCCAATTTTCTGCATATTTTTCAAACACATAAATTTATGACAAAATGATGCTTTAACAAGGAATATAATTCGAACAAACGGACTTAATTTTTCTCTCCCGTCTAATTTTATTTACATTTCATATTTCTTAGATATTCCTACTCAGCCTTATGAATATTAATTTACACTGTCTCTGTTAATTGAGTTCTATTTTGGAAAATGTTGTACAATAACTTGTTTTGTCCTCAAAATAGCCGCCTTTTTAATTAATTTACACACTGAAATGTTTTTCTTATGCATATTTTTGAAGTGTATAAATTAATGACTTTTTTAACAGATCTCAACTATACAGAAACAAGAAATATTTATATTAACTGACTTTTGTACAGTTATTTTTCTTAAGGCATCTAATAATTCTTGAATATTCTCAGACGACTTTAATAATATTAATTTATACTTTCTTATTAATTAAGTTGTATTCTAGAAAAATGATGCAAAATAAGTTGTTTTACTATACATAAAAAATATATATTGTTCTTTAATAACAATTCTAAATTCAAGATTATTTTCTTCTCAAATTCGTATATATATATATATATATATATATATATCGCTTACAAAGTTTTTAGAATATATTTTGATGTAAATTCTTTTTCTCAGCTCTTTTCATGATGTTTTTGATCAATATTTTTGTGAAAAATAAATACCAAATTCATTGACTGAGTTAAGTATAACTGTACATTTCCTTTCAGGAAATAATTGATTTATTTCAATTAATGGGCTTTTGTATTTATAATCCTATTTCATTCCTATGAAATCAAGTAAGATCCTTTATCAATCAAATTAGAATGTTAAAATAAATTCTTTTGTTTCATGTATATTTGAGTGCACATAAATTAATATATTTTTAATATATATTTAGTACACATTACTTTTAATACGTGTCTTATAAAATTCCAAGTAAGTAAGAGAAAAAGAAGTCAATGTATTTTAAAAGAAACTCTTTATCTTTAGATATTCTTAAATGTTACAATTTATACTGATCAAAATGTATAAGTCTGATTTATTAAATATTTTTTTAAAAAATTGTTAATAGATGTTTGTACTCTTAAAGTAAGACATTTTAAATTTAAAGCAAACTGGTCTTAGTTATAATTTAGCAACGATACTTCCTGCAATTACGTGAAATGATGAAAAAAATTGCAATACCTTCAGACATTTTAATTTTTTTTGGAGAAAAATGTCTTTTATAACGCAAAGACTGCATTTGAAATTTTAATTTATATTCTCAATAACCGATTCCGAAAATCACTAAGAAATTAATTATTTATCCATTCAATTCAAGAAGACACTGTTAGAAAACCTGTCTTTTTAAAAACTGCTACAAAAATCTTTACATAATTACATTTCCTTCAACGAATTGAAATTCTGAAATTGTATTAAAATTAAGAACAACTACGCATAGTAAATGGGTAAAAGAACAACTTCGATCTTAAAAACTGTTGTTTTCAAATAAATAAATGAATAATTCATTCTTCACCATTTTTCAACACAATAATCCCCACTCTGCGCAAACACATTGTCGTGTAATCATTCAGTCTGCCAAAGACATGACGGTAATTAAAATCAGTAAACTAATTCCACATGTGTCTGTAATGAAGTAATATTGATTGAGAAACGGTAAATTGATAGGGAGAGAAAGTTAGGTGTTTTGGAAAATAACAGAGACAATCATTTTCAACTTTTCTCTTTGAAGAGAAATTCATTAACAAAATGTTATTAAATGTGAAAAGCAATTCTTGTTAACTCTCGCAGAATACATTTTTTGCTTTGTTACTCTTCAAGGAAAAGTATAGATTATTTCGTTTTACAGATTTAAAATCTGAATTCATCATCGTATTGTCATTTTTAAATGCTGTAATTGAAATCTGATAATCGTTTCAAGTATAGAGGCTAGAATTATTTTTTTAAGATATTGAAATGGAATGAGAAAAGTTTCTAAATCAAAAGTTTACAATTGTACTTCAGTCAGCTTTAAGTAAAAATTGGTTTTTGATGGCCTTATTTTATCTTTTCTTATGCATTGCCATCAACTGAAATAACTTTACATTTAAAAGTGATTATACATTTTGTAACACTAGAAAAAATATTTGCTCAAAATACATAAATTTATTTCAAGTATTTCGAATGTGTATCATCACTATGTCTTGGACCTTAATGATTCACGCGCATTTTCATTATATTGTAATTACATTTATTTCTAAATTTCTTTAAAAAAACAACCATACTTTTTTAAATGTCTTCAATAGATTTATTATTGAAAAAAAGCCATTTTAATCTAATTTGATAAAATCAATTTTTAATGCCCATAATGAGTCATTACCATGACCTGTTGACTATTAAGGCTCCGTCTGCCTGCCATTTTGGTGTCATAGTGTTAATCCCTTTGAATTACTATTACCCTTTGAATTAATCCCTTTGAATTACTATTACCCTTTGAATTACTGTTATCCATTGAATTAATCCCTTTGAATTACTATTACCCTTTGAATTAATCCTTTTCAATTACTATTACCCTTTGAATTATTCCCTTTGAATTAATCCTTTTGAATTACTATTTTGATTCTATTACCACCGATCACAAATCTTTACTATTTTATCTACTTTAATCAAAGCAGTGCACCCTAAAGAGAAACAAATAATGAAGGCTTCTGTATTCCACTTTTTCCCCAATTCTTAAAGATATTTTAGAATATTTCTTAAAGACTAGAAAACCTACAAACGAATCATTAAAATGGGGTTAAAATATTTTCAAAAATTGGTGGATTATTGTAAATGCACAAAAACCTTCATTATTTTTTTACTCTTTCGGATACACTTTTTAGTTTTCAAGTAGATAAAATAGAATAGATTTAAGGATAGAAATTCCATAGCATTAACATGGTGTTCTCGAAATCAAAATGGCCGGTAGACGAGAATTAAAAGATGCAAAATAGAGATCATACATCCTCTCATATAACTATTTTCTAATCCAATTTTTGAAACAAAGTGAGAAATTCAGAGAAGCATTACAGTTCCTTATCTACAATTTTGTGAAGCCGCCTTAAATTTTATCCACCTATTTTAAGTTTAAATACAAATACATATGCTTATACTTTCTGCATTTTTCACGACATCCTTTGCATTTATTTCTAAACACTTCGTGTAATATATTATTCCGTTGCAAGAAGTGTAGCGTTCAAACAGCAAGTAAACGACTAAAAACTTATTTATCTTCAAAAACTGCAATGCATTAGGGTGTAGAGATTAGGAAGTACTTTACTTTCAAGAAGGATCGTTCTGATAAATATTTCCTCCAGCCATAGGGCATTAAAGGAGTTTATTTTGAAATCAAAAACGACTCGTTGGCTCAGTAGCGCATGCTAGGGTGTTGCAAAAAAAAAATACTCATGTTAGGAATAGAGAAAATTGGCTAAATTTTTATAAAATTTTCCATCAACTTTTGTTCTTTTTTCTGAGAAATCCTTGAGTGCGATCCCCTTCATGGTTCAAAACTTCGATAACTTTTCGTCCGATGAGACCGTCGCCACCTTCTTAGGAGCTGATTCTCTGGAAGCAACCAGTTGTTCTGATTATTACTAATTATAATGGTGTATTCAGATTTCAAAGAGGCCAACAATTCGGCAACAAATGACGAAAACTCGTCATGCAAGAAACAAATTTTGATCTGGTAGAAAATAACTTTCAAATTAAAATTAACATCTGTACCAGTGTCAAATTTGCTTTGGCTCCGTTTATCAGATGGTAGCACACAATAACACTAAATTACCTCAGAAACCACATCGGTGTTCTAACATAGGTGCTTCTTTTGCATTTATGATATATTTCCATCAACCACAGGGGAATCTGAAACTATTGTAAAATTGTGGAGTATAGAAAACTCTAAGGCACTTTTTTCATAAATTGTTACAATTGCCTGCAATTTTTTCAACATTGTATCTGAATTCTTATGCACTGGTAAAGATTTTGAATTTGAGTCATTTGAGAGACGCTTTTAAGTTTGAATATCCCGTGGGGAATGTTGCAGTTCTGAACAAGTTGAGGAAAGGACAGCAGATAGGAATTAAATAAGTTTTAAATTTTGATAAGTTTTTAAATAAAAGAAATCTTCATATATAGTTTTATTCTACATGAAAGCAACAATCAAACACTTAGAAACAAAAATATTTTTTAAAGCCTATTCTAGTCTAAAGATACGTGCATAGGACTCGTAACAAGACCTTTTTCATAAAACCATCATCCCAGCAGAAATATTTTTTTTTCTTAGTCAGAGAAATGATAAGTTAATTATATTTTCTTCTGTTCCAAAATTAAATATATTTTTTCGCAATTTTTTAATGTTATGGCAAAACTGCTAAGTGTTGTTGAGAGATATCCTCACCCACATGAAGGGGAAAAAAAAAAGCTTTTTTTTTCTAGTTAGGATGTATTCCTTATTAAACACTAGTAAAAATTCATTAGAAAGATATGTTTCAATTTCAAGAATTTAATTTGTCGGTGAAATTAATTTACAGTGGAGACTTAATTACGTTCTGGGCTTAATTCCTTTCATTGTTTATACAACCTTTCTTACTATGATATTCAAGAGAAAATTGTCAAATTATTCAATCTAATTGGTATCTAATGATATCGAATTTAATCACGTTCTTCAAGTGTTTGCTCAAATATCTCAGTCTTGAGCACTGTTGTGCCTTATTGTATTTAAAATATTCGCATCGAAACAGGGACGGTACTAACTACTGCTACGCGACTCAGATAACTTCAGAATCCATCTGTACAACATGACTCGTCGAGTGTGTCCCTCAACAGTAACAAGAGAAGGAGGGAAGAGTAAAATAACAAGATTAAGATTCCTTGTTCTTGTGATGTATATCTTTGAAGGTGGTTATTAGACTGTTTTTGATTTTGTGTGCATTATAAGGATATTTTAATCGTTCTATAGATCTGTAAAAGTAATTTTAGTCACAATTTTGTTCCTTTTTTAGTTGAGTATAGATTTGAATTTTGACACAAATTTTAATTTCAGTACCATTTTTGGAAAATGTATTTCTTAAATATGCGAAATGTTTTACACTTCCTTTATGTAACATTGCACAAAAAATTGTGATCTAATTTTTCATATGATGTCATTGCATATTTTCTTAAAACATTTACATAACTTAATAACTGTGGGGATTTTAGTTTTCTTCGTTCTTCCATTTAAAATTATTTCTTACAACTTAGGCAATACATAGAGAAGTATATATTTTTGGTTCACTATATACACATGTATCTCTTACAGAAGCATAAACAATTTGGTACCATTCATGCCACAGTTTTCTTCTGGATAAATAAATACTATCATGTTCTCTAAAATCATGTCCATATTCAACTAAGAAGGAAAAAACTAATTTTCGAGGAAATTGTTTTCGTATAATTCTATACAATAAACAAATTATCATTATTATACACACAAAAATGTCGAAGTTCTACAAACAATTTGAAAAGTTGTATATCACAAAAACAAGGAGTCTTAAATTCAGTATTTAAAGATTCCTAACATTTCTTCAAGGCAGAGAAGTCTGGTCTTCCTTTACGCTGTGCAAGAGATCATATTACGCTTCAATTCTATTTTGCACTTTTCACAGAAGAATCCTAATTTACTTCGGGCAAAAGATTATATTACGTAGACAAGACTTCAATCAGATTTTTTACTGTTTGCGGAGGAGTCCCGGTTTACTTTGGAGAATGATTTAAGTAGAGTGTTGTTATGTAGAGGAAAAAAAAACACTAGTTTCTATCAACGAAACACTGTTGAAAGCAAAGCTATACAGAAGGTGGAGTCACGTGTTAGACTGGAATCTCTCAGAGTAGACACGCTGATATGAAAGTGCTACATGGTGGAATTTTAAATGATATGATATATGGGATTATTTAAACTAATTTCTCCGATTTATTCATCCATGTTACACAATGATAAATAATACCTGTATACAAAGAAAAATTATGGAAGTGCTTTTCAAATTTGTTCGAAACTTCCTTTAGTAACACGTATAATGTTCAGACGGTTTATAAATTCCTGCCATACACGTTGTAAAGTATCAACAATACGTGACTGTACAGCAGCAGAAATCTGTTGTTTAAGTTTAATAGATGTGTAGGTAATGAGGGCGTATGCACTTTATCATTTACAAATCCCCAAAGGAAGAAATCGCATGCAGATCACAAATCAGGTGATTTAGGTCTTAGCTGTGTAACATCAAGTCATATGGCTCATTGTGACCGATCCAATAACGAGGTAGCTCCGTGAAAGGTTCAAAAACAGCTTTCATGAAATAGCTTCACGAAAAACACAAGATAACCATCTCTTGTTCACAATAAGAACTTCCATAGTCTTAATTAACATTCCATGTCATTTAGTTTTTAAAATATAGAATTTTGAAATTGGATGTATCATTTTGAGTAACACTTTATTAAGACCACCTCCTTCCCCCGTATGCCATGCGACCTCTGTAGCTTAGTTGTGATGACACATACTCGTTGCCGGTGTTATTTTCGGCAAGTCTGATGCTACCCAAACCCCACTGTGAGCTTGAATGAATCTGTTGAAGTTCCAAGTTCTTCCTAAGGCATGGTGTGGAAGTTTGGATGGAGGAGGCGGTGTCATTCTCGTCACTTAAATTGAGTTCAAAATGACTAGATTCATTGTCAATAGGCCTCGTGTTACATTTCCCTATGATTTTAATAAACAATCATAATCCCAGAATGTCATACCATATGTTTGTGCTATCGATAATGATGCCATGTTAATGGATGATAATGCGCTAGCTTACCGAATTAAACTGTTTAACGAATTTCTCGGGGGGTAAAATTTAAATCAATTGTATATAATAACCAGCTTAATCTTCGAACCTAAACCCGAAAGAGCATTTATGGGACCACATCTGCATACAAATTCTTCCGAGGCCTTTAAATGAGCTCGAATAAGGGTTGATTGATGTATAGAAATTTTCCATTGTAGTATAATTGGCAGTATAGAGAATTCATCCCAACGGAGCATTATAAGTAAGGAAAAGGAAATATTCTTCCTTTAAATCAATTTATATAATTTTTTTCCACCAAAAATTTAGACTAACTCTTAAAAGGCACAATATAATTTTACAAGTTCTTCAATTCTAAATTAAGCTTAGTGCTAAAAATATGGAAAATTAAACAAATAGTTAATGACACAATGCTTCCCTCTTCATGTTTTTATGTTCAATTTTTTTCCATATTGAACTCAGAAGACTGTGTTAAATAATAAATTTATTATATATTATTTAAAATAGGCTGCTAATTTTGAAATAAAAATGCAATATTTATTTAAAAGTTTTATAGAGACGTGTATCGAATTTACAAAAAATTATACAAATTTTACACAATTATAATATTTCGTGGTATTTTTAGTAAAATGTTCTAAAGATATTTGATAAATACAATTGTAAAAACGCATTGAAAATTTAATAGAAAATTATCTTAATAAATACTCACTCGCATTGAAGTGAGGAAAAAAATTGACCTTTATGTATTTTTAAGAATTGTGCCAAATTATAATAATTTTATAATGAGAATTATGTATGTTTCACGTTTTTTGAAAAATCTGACCGGGGTGGAACAAAAGTTTTGTTTTCGACACTGATGTTTAAAAAACTCACGATTCTGCTCAGCAACTTCGATTCAAATGTAAAGTAAGCAGCGCCATCTCTTAGAAATTTGATGAACAATTACCCAAACTTTGCAACGATCGCGAATGCAACAGCAACTTAAACCCTAAAAAAATACGCTTGGGTCACCTTTGTGCTGTTTCAAGAACTTCAATTACACAGTATAGTTATAATTGAAACTAAATTAATTTTGTAAACGTTGCCTAAAATCTCACAAATACTTTCCTTTCCACAGTTAAAAAAATTAAACTTAGAGGAAATTTTCAATGAATATTTAAACCAATTATAAATATGGAAACTTAAGAAGCAAAATTAAGTTCACCAATTAAAATAAAAATATTCGAGAATAAATGTATAGAATAAAATTGAAGTAAATATTCAAAACAAGTGATATTAAATGAATTAGTAAATAGCATATGTTTAACTGTAATTCACACTAACAAAATTCGAAGATGCCTATTTTTAGAATTAAACAGAAAATTCAAATTAGATTGTACTTAAATGGAGCTTAATGTTTGTATTTGATATACAATTTACAGCAAGCAATTGAAAAACAAAATTTATTTATTATATTTTATTCATTACATAATCAAATGAATAAGTGTTTATTTTCCGAAGAAAACCAACTAGTATCATTATTTAAATGCCCATTAAGCTTATAAAGTACTTATTTCCATGGGAATTTCCTAACTTTATAGTGTAAATGGTATTCACATATACCTCTCTCTTTCAATCCTCGTAAATTGTTAAAATGTCAGTTTTCAGACTTCATTTTACATTTCGCCAGCTAAATTTTTCAAACAAAAATAATATCACTATTCAAATTAAATGTTGAATTATTTGTGAATAGCATTTAACTTATTGCGTTAGGGAATTCCCATGGAATCCAATACTTCAAAATTTCCATTTATAATATTTTATATAGTAAAACATCCATATTTATTTTTCATACGATTAAATTTTGTCTTCCAATGTCGTATATTATGCAAGACTAGTTTCGCTCAATTTAGACTATCTTCCAGTCTCTGTACGCTTTTTCCATGTGAACTATTTGTCTTCTGGATCTATGGGATATTCGAGTACCTTCTATGAATTGCTTTGTGGACTTTATTATAATTTAAATTACGAAAAAAAAGAAAAGAAAATCCTCGACCCAATAAAATGAAACAGGATTATGAAAATTACTTTGAGCAATGAAGCAATAGTGAAAAACGGATACATAAGATTTGTCAAAGTTAGTTGCAAGATATTCACTACTCCCCTGGAGGGAAGATAATGGGCAAATGGCCCTGAAAAGGCCTGTTGTGGGGATTTTTCTACAGATGGCGTACTGCGAATATTAAAATTGTTCGCATCTTATAGGTTTCGAGTTCTTTTCTTATTATATGTTCTCCTCTCGAAACAGGTGACCGCGGTAGCCTAGTGGTCACAGTCGCAAAATCTCTGCCAGCGGTTTTCGTCGAGTCGTTGGTACGAGACCCGATGCCACTAATTGCCCGCCGTGTAGACGAGATGATGCATGTTAAGTTTGTCGTGGCTCAACGTCCTCCCGTTAGATTGGTGTGGATGTTGGGAGAGAGATCTGCCAATTAAGGTGTCATTCCCGTAACTTGTTGGAGGTTCGACATTACTATGTCTGTCGCCAATAGCCCTCGTTTTGCCTCTCAGTGTGACATAAATAAACAATCACATTACTTTTGTTGTAACAGTAACTGTATGTTAGTAGAGCGTGTGAGCTTACCTTTCTATTTGTAAAGCTCCTTGCCTTATATCAATTGAAGAACAATATTTCATTAAAATCGCCACATGTCTCTGTTCTTTCAAAGTAAGGTATGATATTTTTCAAGCAGAAAATATTTGGATTTTGAGTGTATGGGTAGTCGTGTGTAAAAAGATAAGAAATTTGTTAACAAACTATTAATTTATTTCAACAACTACCAGCAGCTGACTTTGCGGCGAAAAAGTACATTGATACTAATGGCGTCTCCCGCCAAACCCAGTTCGATCCAAACAAACAAGGTAATTGCTATCGGACAAAAGATAAATACTCGGTAAATGGCATAGAGTAGCATAAGTAATTACATTACGCAGAATATGTATAATAAAGATGAGACATAAAATTGAAAATACAGAAATGAAACATACAGAACAATAGTTAATAATAAAACATAATTGATTTAAATATAATGTATATGTATATAGATGTTGTTGGTATGTGATATGAGACAATGTTATTATTTTATGCAAAATACAAATGAATGAAATAAAAGATATTGAATATAAACTTTGGTGAATTGTAGCTAATTAAATAATATAAACAGGTCCAAACAATGAGTGACAATGGAAAATGCAGACAACTGCCAAAATGAGTAATTTTGCTTATGATTTAGGAGTTTATTTACTTTTTAGCTAATAACCTTGTGTGTTCCTGTCAGAAAAAAAAGTATATATATTTTTGCTATACAATATTTACCTGCTTTTTGCAATTAAGTTAAAGAAATATATTGTTATGTTAAGTTCGAAAACATTATATTTTTCTGATTTCAAATTTCGTTTGTTTTTAACATAACATGAGTGGAAGAGAAGCAGGAATGAGAAGGAATAGAATAGTGAAAGTAATATATTTCCACGCTTGTGAATCTAATTTAATATTGCTGGATCAAAGATTCAACCATATCTTGTAGAAATGAAGATAAAATTACGGCGAAACAAAATAGTTTTCTACTTGGATCCGAGTATCGGGGTAAGCTTGATATTTAATATTTAAAAACTTGTTAGTAAACTAGTAGGAGATAGGGTACTGATAAAGTATTGCCTTTAATAGAATAAATAAATAAGTTATTAGAAAAATAAACTGTGACTTATTTAGTTCATTGAGATTAGGCATATATGTGCTTAGAATTGGTTTTAGTGATTTTAAGTTTGTGATTTAAGGTGACGAAAGAACTAGCTAAGGGGAAGGAGATAACCTTTCATCTTTAAAAAGTTGTTGCGTCTCATCGTTTGACACACTAGCAGCTAAAGGAAACATTTGACACCAATGCTCGAATATTGTTTCGTCAATTGTCATTGAATAAAATACAGAGAGCAATTTATTATTATTTTAATCTAAATAAATCGGATGGTTTACCCTTTGGTGTTGAAGTGACAAAAACTATATATGAGGTACTAACGCAAATGTCAACTTCGTTGCTTTATTGTCGATCAGAAGCATAATATCCTTTAAAAGAAACATTCTTGTAGTATTAATGAGTCATATAATTCTACCAATACAGTAAGACAATAATTGAGTCTATCTACAATGAGCTGATGATTCAAAAGCATTAACTAGTAAGTACAGACATTTGTCACAGTAAATCAGGGTACAGATAATTTCACTTTACAAATAAATTACATGTAAATTCTGAAACATTTAAAATTTAAAATAGGGGAAACCCTCTTTAATACAGGACTGCACGATAGATATATAAGGTGGAGTACACGTCTCTCATAACTTTAAAAAAAATGAAAATCAAATAAAGTGAAATCTATGGTATTTTGTTTGAATTGTAATTTCTAATGTAAAGATGGTGACTACCTTTGTAGTTTTGCATGAAGTATCCCGAGTTTCATGCAGACACATTTTTACAAACAAAATGATCGTTCTTTACGTATTAGAGCTAAATGCAAGAAAAAATGAAACGCCCGACTGGAATACATTCAGTTGCTGTAGTAATATTCCTTCCAATTATATTCATTTAACTCGGAAGACGTATACGAATATTTTTGTTGATAACAATAAGAATTTGTTTAAAAAAAATGTTGCGATGGTGTTCATTAAGTACTTAGGAATTCCAAGAGATGGTACTCGTATCATGATAAATGGTTTGATTTTAGTATGCATCATGAATATCTAGACAGCTGTCTAAGTCTCAGTTACTCAAACTAATGATCATGACACATTTCACACCTCAAAAATTCTTCGTCATAACTCTTCCGACCAATGATGCCATCTTCGCCATCATTGGAGCCAATTTACTGCAATCAATCCTGTATTTTGACTTTTGCTTGATTTCCTGTGGATAACAATGAATCCATTTACTATCGACGGTGATGAATCGTCGCAAAATAACGTCACCAACTCTTCGCGGCAACAATGGAATTTTGATTTGTTCAGGAAAGATTGTCAAATCGAAACTAACTTATGAATCAATGACAAATATATTTCGGCTCTGTTTAACAGAAGGCATCACCCAAAGGTAACAACAGTTTACCTTAAAAATCCCATCATATCTTCGAATACTAAAATACGTTTTGAGTCATTTCGTACATGGGATGTTATTGCAAGGAACCGATTTTGCTCCAAGAGTGTTAAATTTTTTAAAATAAATATTCAAATAATTATTAGAGTTAAAACGAACAAGAATATGACAATGGAATGGAAACTTGATTGATCGATTGCTTTATTCATTCGTTCACTTACACATTCACTTATTGATTCCTTCAGTTACTCATTTCTAAATCGATCAATTAAAAATAATTGAATTAATTAATTCAATCATTCATCCACTCATTTTTTCATTCAATTATGAATTCATTCATTTACTCAACCTTTCAATCACTCCCCATTCATTAATTCTCCCACTCAATCATTGATTCATTAACTCCCTTATCAGAAAAGTTATTCTTAATACGTTTTATTTTGAAAAATACTCGTGTTGTCGTTGATTAAAAAAACTGCCTCTTAGGTGGTCAAAACGTATAAGATTAATAAAAACTGTTATTAATAAAATTCATTAGCTTCTCAAATGGCTTACCTTGATAGTGCAAGGTAGGAACGGGCATGTAATAAATCTGAATGATCTACTCAAAGCTATGTTCTCCTATGCACAACTTACGTTACATGCAATATATAGATTTATTGTACTTATTCTTAAGAAATTATTGAATGTACCTCGCATTTATTAGTCATATCTTCAATCACTTATTGTATTAGGTTTATTTGATTAGTTCAATTGTCTCAAATTTCATCTGACTATTTTGTTTTCTAATAATTGAAAGGATATAAATTTCCAAAGAAAATATTTTCGTGACGATTGTTTCCTAATCTACATAGAGACACATTATACATATTTTTTGTATTGCGGTTATTTATCATATCTTTGGGTGACTGTTGCGAAATTTCTATTCTACTTGGTGTTGTTAAAAACGATAAAGACATTTGATTTTACAATATGCTTTTTAATTCCAAGCAAATAAGACGAATTCTAGGCAAATTAAATCAAGGTGTTTGTAGATTAGAAACTAAAATTAGTTTTGAAGCAATTCCTGGTCGGAGTATGTGGTGAAGGACTCGAACCTGTAATATTTGAGAAGTAGCTCAGTCTTAATGGGATAATAGGTAACCTGGTACTAAAGTGCTTAATTCAAAACTAGGATTCAAATACATTGAGGTTTATTAAAATATATAGGTGCATCGTTTATTAAAGGTATATTTCATAAAAGTGATTCAGTTCTTTTCCGACTTCTTTTCATCAAATTGTGAACTTATTGTTTTTTCAATGACTGTTAGTTTCAACATTCCTAACTTAAATGAATAATGAGGAGGCGCATCACTCTTATCTAATGAAAAGCACATTTAAATGACAATTTAAATTATTCCAGTATAACCATTGAGAAATAATCTGATAAAAATCTGCTAGACCAAATTTAAAACATATATTTTATTATTACACATTCGATGTAGATATTCGTAGGAACAATTACATAGTTAAAATGCATTACCTACCTTTAAAAAAAATAAAAGAGTTATTTTTAATACAATTGTATATAATCCATCTTTATACTTAACATGCAGCAATATTTTTATACCCATCATGTGTATCGGCATTTTTATTCCAATTGTAAATCACGAAAGTTATATCCACAATCAGAATTTAATATACTGATATTATATATATATCGATAGTAAAATGTCCATTGTGTGATATGTGATGAAATTATCTGAATGTAAGAAGCTTGGTTACATCTGCTACACTATACTAAATTTTGGTTCTGTCTATATTCAAGCAACCCAGATTTGATTAATTGATTGTTCTGTGATGTCATTCTTAGAAGCCACATAAAGACAATCGACGATGCGCCTCGTAATTTTGAGCTTAGATCAAGTAACGAGAACGACGCCTGAACTGGTACTTCCCTCCCCGAATTTCCACACCAAAATCTTGAAAGGACTTGGAGACTAGTCAAATGTAACGCACATCAACCCCGCTGCACGGTGTGTCTTTATTGGCATTAGAACTCGAACTCATGTCTTGCGAAAAACAATGTCTGTCGAATATTTGACCACCAAATCCAGAATGACACTTCACGCGGAATATACACTCTTAAAGTGCATTTAAATAACATAATTTCCTCATGGCATTAACATACTTTCATTAATTATTTATGCTAGGGCGGATGCATGTTCAGCGCACAAGCCTATATAGGTTAGATGGTTGACGTAGCTCTTACGTATTGAAGTCTTTCATCACCAATCGACAAACTGTAGGATAAGTTGCTTCCTCCTGTTAATTGATAGAAAATTAAAAATAAGTGTCTAGAAACTGTATATTAAAAACTTTCAGACTCTCAAAAATTAAGAAACTGGAAAATTGAAAATATTCATTTGAGATATTTACTAGAAGAATTATGAAAAGACATTAAGATTATTGGTTGGAACTTGTTTTGCTTTACACATCATTTTAAGTGTCAAGCCAATCATCTCGCGCCTGTGAAGAACTAGAGTGGAGGAAGCTTTCGAAACAGATTTGAACTATTAAACTTGAAAGCTAGCTACCAAATTGGTCGAAATCATTGCCCCGAGAAGAGAGCAATGTTCGAAGTAATAAACTTTTAACCATTTTAGCTAAGATTTCGATCTTGGAATTAAAAAGAGTGGAGGAAAGTTTGGGAAAAATTAATTACTTAGAGCAAAATATTTCTCGCTCTATTTATACAATTATCTAATGTAATTCTTCAATTCGTTAGAGGGTCCTGTTATTGATGGTTTCAAGATTAGAATAAAGTTTTCTTGAAGTATTTACTGTAAGATTTGTAAGGGTAGGTATATTAATAGAACCCCTAAATTCATCGTATCACGTAAGCCTTTCGTCCCTCAAGCGTGGGAGATAACAATTTTTACATCCCAACATTCTCAGGCATATAAAAGTACCGTCTACCGTTAGATTTTTACATATAAAAAAATGGGGAAAAAAATGTCCCTCCACTTCCATTTTACCTGAAAATACAAGTCACTCTTCGAAAGTAAGCTCTCTTATTTGCTCTCCGTTATTTCTTCTTGGTTAACTTCTTTCAGACGATTTCTTCATCAAAAAAGTCTTCGGAAAACTTTCTGGAAATATCTCGAAGAGATTATTATGCTGATATGGAAAACTCTACAAACACTGCACTTCAGTAGAGAGAAAAAAGATGATAATCTCATAGAAAAGATTGCTGTTTGTATTTCAGGAGTCCCATATCCGATGCTAATTTTTCTCGGGACAGGATAAATAAAAAGAAAAGAAATAAGAAAAAAATGAAGAAAGATCCTGCAAGAGATACGAAGTTTTTCCAGGTTTAATAAATCTTCTAGACTGTGTTCGGATCAAAAGCAAACACTGGTCTGATAAAGAACGAAAAAAGTAAGAAGGAAAGCACTAGACAAATTTCAGATATATTTTTTATCTCGATAAAGCGATATGCAATTAATTATTAATAGTGACCTTTATACATACAAAAAAGATTTATAACATTCAGTTGAAATTTATCAAACATTATTTACTTTTTTTCTACTCCTTGGCTTAAAGCGATGATACGAAGCGATAAAGTTAATTACTTTATTTTGCTGTGTACTTTTAATGGATGTACCAAAATATATACATCCGGAGGAATTATACATATTTCGAAATATTACATTTAAATATTAAAATAGAAATACGTAAATAATGTAACATAATATGAATTTAAAGTAGTATAATATTTTAGTCACATATTTTATGATATAGTTACGGGATTTGTAAATATTTCAAGACTGTTTCACATTAGAAGAGTATATATCCATCTTTAACATTATATGATTCTCTCATATAAATCATATATACTGCTGTTTGTAGAAAATGCAACACCATGAAAGAATCATCAGAATCAAATGAAATTTAATGCAGAAACGACTTGTACTGATACAAATAAATGATGAAATTTTCAAAACAAAAGAAATAAATTAAGCGTCCGAAATCAGTATTTGGTGCAGCCACCATGCGCTGCAATAAGTGCTGCTATACGACGTGGCATGGAGTCAAACAGATGTTGAATATCTGCTTGAGGAAGAGAATTCCATATCGCTTGTATGCGCAACCAAAGTTCGTCTTTGGAAACTGCAGGACGCGGATCACGAGCGAGACGCCGACCAACCATATCCCACACGTGCTCAATAGGCGACATATCCGGTGAATAAGCAGGCCAAGGAAGAAGTTGCATGCGTTGTGCTGAACAGAAGTCTCGAACAGTCCGCGCAACATGTGGGCGTGCATTATCCTGCTGAAAGATAGCTCCAGGGATGCCTTGAAGGAAAGGAACGACTTCGGGCTGTAGCACTTCACGGACGTACCTGTTGCTATTGAGATTACCCTCAATTCGTATCAAATTGGATCGTCCATGATACGAAATCGCACCCCAGACCATAATTCCGGGTGTTCGACCACTATGTCGTTCAATAATACACTCAGGAAGGCAGCGTTGACCGGCATAACGTCTAACACGAACACGGCCATCATGGGTCCACAAATTGAAGCGTGATTCATCTGAAAAGACAACTTGGTGCCAATCAGCTCGCCTGTCTCTGTGCTCAAGAGCCCACTGCCGACGCAGCCGTCGATGATTCGCCGTGAGGGGAATCCTGTATAAAGGCACCCTTGCACGCAATCCACGGCGCAGCAGACGACGACGAATTGACGAAGCCGACAATTGTACACCTGTAGCAGTAGACCAACGTGCTGCCAGCTGCCTGGAGGAAGCTGTGCGATCATTCACCGCCATGCGGAGCAGGTGTCGATCATCGCGCTCTGACGTCACCTTCTGTCGTCCAGTGCCTGTTTTTCGAGTTGTTCGGTGCTCGTCGGTCCACTGCTTCCAAACTCGCATCACTGTGGAACTGTTCCGCTGCATACGAGCTGCTATTGCGCGATAGGAAAATCCTCCTTCTCGAAGGCCGATTATCCTCCCTCGTTCAAACTCCGTAAGTTGCTTGAATTTCTTATTCTTCCGTCGTGGAGGCATACTCAGGTCTCACTAAACGTTTGCCACTAACAAATAATCATAGACTTTTTTCAACGTCCCGCTACAGCACTTTATTTATACGCTTTCAGCATCAATTCAGAGGGCGCTGCGCGCGCCGCGCACGCGCGATGGCTCTGAAACTTTATTAATTTGCATAATATCCTATAATTGACATTTGCTGCGAATTTCATTTGATTCTGATGATTCCTTCATGGTGTTGCATTTTCTACAAACAGCAGTTTATGTAGATAATTACAGAATAATAAACTTTTCAAAAAACTTCAATGTCATAAAAATTCAGCAATATTAACTCGTTATCTTAGATGATTTCCATAAACTAATGATGAACTTATTTATTTATTTCTGTATTGGAAATATCAACTTATTTGAGGTTTTTACCAATTGTCCCAAATGAGAGGGTTGTTAATTATTTCTAATACATTAGGAAGGAAAAATTTCAACATCTTGATGAAAGTATGTCTTTGATTTCAAATTTATAAGATTTATAGCATAAGGAAAATACAGAAAAGAATACTTTATTTTTTATCAAAGTACGGTCATTGATTATAGTCGTAAAATTCAGGGATGAGGTGACAAGACAAAAATACCTTTCAAGTTTTGAATTTTGTTTTTGTTTATAAATTTTTCTTGTGGCCCGTATCAATGATTTATTCAAAGCGCATGAAACAACTAGAACGCCTTTCAAATTCATCAGTAATTTTAATAGATTTTGAGCATTTGCTTACACGAGTAAAGTGCTATCTATTTCAACAACATTCAGAAACACCAAATGCCACCTCCCTATGATATATGATGTAAGCTTTTGCATCTACCTAGCTATCAATAAGACATACAACAAGTAATAAATATTTTAAATATATCACTTTATTCTCATACAGTATGAAAAAAGGAACGATTTCATTTAAACTTGTGTGTGACACAACACATTATATATATATATATATATATATATATGTGTGTGTGTGTGTGTGTGTGTAATAGCTTGCTTTGATTTTTGGGTTTTAGGATCTTAAATTTTAGATTGTTCAATTATATAAACAAATTTTTATTTCGTTTGTATAAAGATTAATTTTAGAAATGGGGATTTCTTTAAATTTTTGGTTTTTTTAGTTAATTGTATTGAATTTGTTTTGTATATTCCTAAAATGTTATATGATTTTGAAGTGTACGATTTGTGTTTTATTATATTATTTTAAAACTTTTTTATGTATCTCACTTGATGTGTGTGAGTGTGTCATGAAATTTTCGATCGTTAATTTAACCAACTTCCCATCAAGCTAGAACTCTGAAACCTTGGGAATCGTTCTTACTCTCCTAATAATGCAATATTTAGACATTTGCGACAAGTTTTAACTGATATTTTCTTTAATAATGCAGTTTAGACCAGTCACTTGGAGATATTTCAAAAATTGGCACCAAACTTGGCGATTTTTTTTTTTTTTTTGGTTGATCGTTAAGTTCGTAAAACAGACCTGCGAAGCCACATTTATCAAAATACTGCCAAATAATTCTGGTCGCCAAGGGTGGTTGGGTTAAATTGCATTCCAACCATTTAATTTACCGGATGAATTAATTAATTTTAGATAGATTTAACGTTTTTATGTATTTCACTTGGTGTGTGTCTGTCTGAGTGTGTATCAGTGTTTCATCAAATTTTCTATCATTAATTTAACCAACTTCCCATCAAGCTAGAGCTCTGAAATATTGGGAACCATTCTTACTTGCCTAACAATGCAATATTTAGATATTTGTGACCAGTTTTAACTAATACTTCAATAATTTTCATTAATAAATCTTGCCAACATATAAAAACGTTGTTCTTAAAAAAGTTGGTTTTTTTTATCTCGAATTATTTAGATGTATTTTCTTAATTTTAATTCAGTTTCATAGAGATTTTTCATTCATTCAGTTTCATCCGATGGTTATGTTTAATGATTTGAGTGTTTGGCGGTAAAACTGTCTGGGATGAAAATAACGTAATTATATTATTTAAAGATGGGTGAGTTATATTCTAATTTTATTCCTTAACTTTAATTATGCTTTTTTGTATTAGACCTTGTAACTTTTATGTTGTATTGCGCTTTGAGTTTTGATTTAAATTAGAGTTTTTCTGATTTTCTTTTCATTTGTTTCTTCCTTTTTGACTGTGGCTAAACTTATTTCCTCTTTTTGCTATATTAGGTAGTCCCTTTTGCTTATCAGAGATATTAGTTAATTCTTGCGAAATTTTGGTTCGTAAAGCGTATTAAGCGGAGAACCATTTTTTCTAATTGAGAGGCAGAAGTAAGTAGCTTTATTTCTATTTTGTTCTATTTCGGAGGAATTTCTTTTTTTAGTTTCATTTTACTGTATTATTATATTTATATGTGTATGGGTATGTTTCTTATTATTATTAGATTTTTTTCTTTCCTTTCTTGTTTTTTAAATACGTTTATATTTTTATGATTTACTATATTGCTTTAGATAATAAATGTATGCTCGCGTACATCATCTCTTTGAAGTATTAGATTTACATCCCAGAAGTGCATTGATTTTGTACACTGTGAAACATTAATAATGTTATGAAAATATCTTAAATCGTTTTTCTCAATTCTAAAGGAATTTCCTTTTGTAATGTGTATTTGTAGATCGTATTATTTTATAAAATTGGAAACTTTATTGAATGTGTAGAACATTAGTATTTAAGATATGCAACCTCTTTATGAAATAATGCTAATTTTCTAAGCGTTTGTAACCATCTATTTAGCTACACTGTATTCATCATTCAATTTTCAATTGTTTAATCTTCCAAATGTGAGAAATAGTATTCATCCTAAATCTGAGTTTTCTTTCTTCATTTATAAAACATTATTTCTAATGTCACAGCAATGCACATTATAGTACTTTTGTTATTCAGTTTTTGTAGTAATGTTAAAGAACTTATAAAAGTGAATTTAGTTTAATTGCACTTGTTATATTAGATATTGTTTTAATTGAATCGATGAAACACAAATGTATATAACGTACGCTAAAATAAAATTTAAAAAAAAACTCATCATCTCACATATTAGGGTCTTTCTTACATACGTTCAATTTGCCAGATATCTCTTTTACTAGAACATTTAAAGTACACTCTACAAATCTTTACAACATAACTTTTTATCAGTTTATATTGGAACTTTTTATTATTGTATTTTTATGGTATTTATAATAACATTGAAAATGTACTCTTATTCATATTAAAATTATGTATATATATATATATATATATATGAAATATTGATCTCACATTGAAAGTACGTTTTCACAAGAAAAGTATTATGATTTCAATATTATGTACAGTATAAATTCTAGTCTTTAGGGGTTTTTCCCTTTCTTGTAATCATTTCCTTTCTGTTTGACCTAATATTGTTTAATACACTCTTTCACACTCGATTGAGTTAGAAAATTCTAAGAAATATATGGCAAAGCTTTTCTGCTCTTACAAATGTAAGAACAGAAGAACAGAAAAATATTTTTGGACAAGTAATATTTTCCAGATAATTAAATGTTACTGACTTCTCATAAAAAGTTACATTTAAACCATAAATGTGAAGTAACTCATATAATTTGAATGATGAAAAAACAAAGTACACTCTATAACAAGAAAAAAAAAATGACGCACCATGAAGGAGTTGCCTGATTGTAATGAAATTTCATTCGCAAAGACATTTGAACCGAACGGCAAATGATTAAAATTTGGTGTTCAATGAATGGGCTACAGCGCATTGGAACTGCGCACTCAGCAGGTGTATTTAAAAAACGATTCTCAATCTGATCAAATTTTCTGTTGCATTGTGACTTACGATACCTTTCAACGATTGAAGAAATGCCTCGCAGTAAGATTCGAGCACATTACGAGCTACTGTCTGAGTTTGAAAAAGGTCGTATCATTGGATTGAAAGAGGCAGTTTGGGTCAATTGGAGAATCGCTCGTCATATGGGTCGAAGCGATGAAGCGATTAGAAGATGCTGAAAAAAGAAGAAAACACTTATTTCTAAAAGTTGAAAGTTCAAAGAGCATTTATGTAAAATAACAGAATGATGTTTAAACTAAGCGATTTAGAAAAATATATATATAATAATTATTTGTTTTTAAGACAACACGTCTCCTACTTTTTCAACTCCCGTATTGTGGATTAAAAACAAACTGTCCGAAAATTACCTATTCGTAAAATTTCAGCTTATTTCCTAAAGTCTTTCTACATTTTTTTAAAGATATTCTTTTACAAAACTATGATTTTTTCCCCTTGTTGCTCAAATTTCTTTTCGGAACCTGAAATGTTTCAGAAAAAACTAAATAAGGAATTGAAAGTTTTCACACACAAACCTGAAATAATTATTTTTAAATAAAATTTCATATTTTCAAATTAAAATCATTCTTTTCAATAAAAAATATTTTTTTACAATACACAAGAAACAAAGAAAATTATGAAAATATTAGGCCGAATAAATTTTAATTTAAGGGTTTTTAAATATAACTTTAGATTTAGCAAGTTCATACATAAAATCAATTTGTTCTATATTAAAATATTTAGCAAATGTAGTTCAAAATTGTATCTATGAACAGTGTAAAATACTCAGTTAGGAAATTCAATTCACTGCAGTTCTTAATATGTTTAAATTCACAACCTTTAGAAAATGAGCTTGAGATTTATGGAATTTTTAAATTAATTAGTATGAAGCAAAGCAAATCAAATTAAAGAAATAATTATCGACTATTCTGCTGCATTTTGTTCCATTTCAGTAAATTGTATCAATAGATATCACTGTTTTATATGTGAGTTAGTTGAAATGTTAAGTGTTCCAAAGAGAGATGGACCAGTT
>BMAW01022480.1:0-14489 GCA_019974015.1 Nephila pilipes
CTATTACTAATTGGGGTAATACTATTATCATACTACAGTGGGCCTGGAAATGTCATGAGTTGAGCATGGAACAATGATAGTGATTTTCCTCTTCGGATTAGTCAGAATTTCTTATTCACCGCGTCGATTGTCGTGTAAGGGTACACTATCTTCTAAAAGAACAGTAGCTCATTGCATGAACCGCAGGTTTTATGCTGGCATTTGAGGGCGATATTATGGTGAGGAATACGTTTCCATATGCATTCTTGGAATCGTGGATTGAAATGGAATCCACCATAAAAGATAATGGACTATTTCAACGTCATTGGGCACCGGTTGCACTTTTACATGACGTCTAACTTACCTACAACAAGAATGGAGTCTTCCAAATGCACAATATTCCAAGTTATAAAGATGAAATCGTGCTTTAGAGGCTCAAAGAACATGCGCATGATTTTTAGTTGATGTTCTTATTTTGTTGATACCAGCTCTTAATCCATACAGAAACGTTTGGGATGTCATGGAATGGCTGCTCAGAGCTCAAACCCACTACCTCGAAATGTCAAGGAAATGAATGACAACTGTTGGAACTTCTGGTACAATCTATCTCCGGTCCTCTTTCAAGAACTTCAGTCATTGATGCTACAAGTCCCGTTTTGGGAGCCAAAGGTAGACCAACTCGAGCTAGGAGGGAAGTGGCTTCATAATGATTTTCCTCTTCAGTGAGTGTGCTGTTTTTGTGTGTTTTGAATTCATTAAAACTCTTTCAATTCTGTTAATTTCAAAAGTAATGTCATATTAAGCACGCGGTGTATTTAAAACTATTTTTCTTTATGAATAAAATCTTTTGAATTAAAAAGAAGTTAGCGTAATCATTTTTTTCCAAAACAGTCTTAATCAATATCTTCACCAGTCTTTTTATATAATATTTCTATGCTGCAAAGAATATAATATTTGATTAACTTTGTGATTTAAAGGAGAAAGTTTAAGAAATCTACATTAAAAGTTAAATGAGAATGATGTTGAAAGAATAATTTCACAAACATTTAATAGATTAGAAAATTAATGTTTTCGATAAGCAAAATGAAGGAATTATTTGTAATACATTCAATTACTCAATGAAGGAAACAAATTACTCTTCTTTAACTTGATAACATAGTACTTTACTTCAAAATTATATCACATAGATTAATTTGTATGGAGAGAATAACTCTAAAGTTTATGACGTCTTATGATTCTCATTTATCACTGTGCAGTTGCGATTATACTCAGTATTATATTGAACCCTTCTTCTACAGCTTTATAAAAAGAATGGCTATATGTATATTTATAATCTTTCTACCAGTTTTTTCAAACATGAATTTAGTTAACTATATCTTGTGAAACAAGAAATGAAAAGAAATATGCAATTAATATTTCCCACAGATGAGTTCATGAATTATATATATTCCTTTAAATAATTTTTACTTATATTTAAGCCCCAAATTATTTCCTCTTAAATCTGACATTTTACCCTGAAGTTCAACAAACCTTCAGGTCCGAAACCAAATTTTACCTTTCTACAAGTTCATATACAGGAATACTTACCCACATGTGATGTATAACTATTTTATTTAATCTTAACTTAATTTTTGTAAAGAGTACAGTTCCACAGTTCATGTACAGAAGTGATGATATATGTGCTTTAATGTATAACTATTTTACGTAGACGTAACTTTTTGTATGAAACGTATAGTTTCAGACTTCATATACAAAAGCGCTGATATATTTGCTTTAATGTATTGATCAATTTACTTAACTTTAGAATTATTTGTATAAAGATTACATTTACAGTATACCTAATCAGAAGTTCTAGCACATGTGCTTAGTGTATAGTTATTTTGCATAGTCTTATCCTAATTTGCATAAAAAAACGTAGAACCAGTATTCATGTATAGAGGTATTATGTGTGAACTTACAAATGCTTCAACTCGTCTCTGCTACCTAACTTTTCCATTATTTTATGACACAAACTTAAAGTATCTAACATAAATTCTAAAATCACAGATTATCAGTCCAATCACTTACGTATGCTATTAGGAAAAATTCTCTATGTCAGACAATGACCTTCAACAAGGCGTTTACTAATAAGTTTTACTCAAATATTAAATATCAAGATTACCCTGATATTGAACTCTGAATAGATGATTATATAGTTACGCCGAAATTTCTGTCTTCAACTTTTACAGGATGGGTTTGGATCCGTGATCCGGTGGTATTAATATCAATTCACACACGCACAAGTATAACTACATTGCACAATATTCAATTCATTCTATTTCTCTCTTTTCTTCCTTTAACTTCAGCATATTTCATGTATCCTGTCTTTACTATCTTTCATCACACTACTTCAGTCTAATTAATTTTTTTTATCAGATGTCGTTGATTTATTTTTCATGATATAAATTGTAAAGAATCCCTAAAATAAGAGCACAAATATCCCATCTTTACAATGTGAATTAAAGATTAAAACAGTTTTATTACTTTATTTTATATAATTTTTAAGACTTTAAAATTAGGATACAAAATTTAATTAAGCCTAAATTTGAGGTTGCAGTTGAAAATTAATTCTCAATTGCATCCAAGAAATGTCGTTAAATACAATATTACTCATAAACAACAGGAAACTCTATTTAGATTTTTGCATATTTACATAGACACAAATTCCTTAACTAACGAGGTAAGAGTACTTAGAATCAATAAAGAAGAATAAAATCTTACATGCAAATCGAAGTGAAAATATGTAAAAGAGAGTATCATAATATTTATTATAATCACAACGTAAATCATTTTATTCATGTCATAAATACCCGTATATCGGAAACAAAATTTAGATAATCAATGAGGAATAAGAACAGCTCAAACAAATATTTGAACTTCGTAAAATACTATCCAAATTCTCTAGAAATCTGTAGCATGGTCGACTCAAGAATACTCAGAAATATCAATTCCATGATCATAAAATTATAATTGCTAAAGTATTTGAATTAGATATCAACTCAAAATAGGAAATTTGTCTTTATATTAGCAACGTTAAAGAAAGACATCTTCTCTGTATCATCTGTTTCTTTTATAATCTTACCCAAATAATGTATGAATAAAATTATCTATTTGCAGTTATTGATTTACCTCTTATTTGATATTACCTCTCATTTAAAAGTATTTTTAATTATTAAAAATATAGTCTCGTCCGCAGTTGTACATAAGTCCTCTTTAAAAAATATTTTATGTCTCCTACCTGAATCATACTTTCATTATTCACTCGAGGTGAAAATATTTATGTTATCTTCAGCAGGTTGAACGGTGACCTTCATTAAAAAAATTATGCTTTCTAACTGATTGTATTTGGTTCTGTTTATTTAAACCTAATTATATTTATTTATTTTAATTCGCTATTATCTTTGCTTCTTTTATAATGTTTATTGTTATTATATTCTTTTTCAAATGAATTATATTTAGCATTGTAGGATTTCTATTTTTATTTTTTTAATATTACATCGAATCTTTCGAACGCCGATGTCGGACCGAGGTACAAAGTTCGTAAGCAGAGCGAGAGTCGCCGGGTTCAAATTCATGAAGAAAGTTGCCTGGGAAATATTGAAAATTCATGAAGAATTTTTTTAAAATTATATTTCATTATAATTCCTAAGTCCTTTTAGGATTTTCTTCATGTTTTAGAAGTTGTGCTCTAGAATATTCGACTGGAATATGTAAAGTCATATATTCTCAATCTAAGGGAATTCTCCGCCGAATGCAGCTACTATTAGTTTGTTAATAAACTACGAAATTCGAATATCTATGGAGCCTTCAATATAAAACGTCTACGTGATAACATAATGCTCAGCTTTTACTTTTTAAATATATCATTCTTTTTTTTATTTTTTAATTTTCAATTAGAATTGCTAAATATTATTTTCTTATTCAACGTTATATTTAATTTTTATAACAAGTATTATTGAAATTTAATTTTTGTAAAGCTCTGCGTTGAATTTTACAATTAGTTTCAAATCCTTTGAAATTATACCTGTGATTGTTATTCATATACTACATTTTTTGTCCTTTTCAAAAAATTGAATTCTTTAAAATCATTAACATTCTTTTAAAAGTTTCTATAGTTAATTAGTTTTGGAAATTTCAGTATTATTTATCTCTATCTGCTCAAATATGACTTCATATGCGTTTATCAATAGCATTGTTGTTCTTCATACGAAAACATTTGTGGATATGTTGATAGCTTCATTCCTCTCAAATTATGTAGGAATTTCACATTATTTTCAAGAATTCTTCAAAAAAAGCATTAATAATTATAATACCAATCTTGAAAAAAAATGAAGTATACAAATAATTTTCTCAGATTGATTTCACTAAAATAAAAATTAAAAAAAAAAATTGTCTATTATATATACTCTGATTTAACTGTTTAAATAAATCTACATCAAGTCAAAACAAAAATGCATTTAATTTTTTGTCAAATTAATTTCCAAAATCGAAACTAAACCTACACAAATTTTACACCCAATAATTGTTTATTCATTTCTTTAAAAGAGTGTGTCTGGTTTTTCTGTTATAGATATTTGTTAATTATATATTTTGTGATAGAATTATGACTCATTAAAATATTTTATACTTGATAACATGAATATTGATTTCTTAATATCACCATTGTGAAGAAAGAGTGCATCTACTAATAATAAGTATCGGTTTGCTTTCATTGTTAACAACTAATGCCATTATAAATATTCAAAAATGTTGTTCTTTCTGTAGATTCATCGTTAATTCTTATACCATTACTTGTATTAAATTGATGCAGTTCCATAAAACTCGCTGAAACCTAAGGCAATTTTTCAAACAATAAAATTGTAGTACGAAATATTGAGATATAAAAAAAACGTTTAAAAATGAAAAGTATAAAAATAAATCAATGAAAATTCTCGCACACACGAATTAGTCTTCTATAGGAGAAACACCTAATACATAATTCCGCAATTCATTTAATATTATCATTCAATTGCAGTACATTAACACACCTATAAAAATTCCACGGAAATTTAATTTTTCTAACATGAATATGTAATGTTTCAAATTTAGCAGAATGCTATAGTAAGTAAATTTTATTTCAAAATTTTGAAATAAACAGTCATGTAATTTAATGGAAGTCATTTATATTAAGAAATTCCAGACGATTTGTAATCTATTTATAAAACAATTGAAGAAATTAAATTTGCAAACGATAAATTAATACTGCGCCTGTTTATTAAAGTATTAAAGAATACGACTTAAGAGAGAGTTATTAAATAGTGCTTCACTGAAGCTAAAAGAATAATGCAATGTAAGAGGAAAGTATGTAGCAACCTAGACTGCAAAAAAATTATCATTATAAAAGCAAGTTTAAAATTAAATAAAACTATGCTATTATTTTCAAATAAATAACAAAGTTAGAGAATGCGTATAAATATAGATTCATTAATTTATATTAAAAACTAATCAAATATAATCTACAAGGTTAATTAAATAAGAAATTTTTTTTATTGAGGGTTAAAGTAGTATAGTTATATATGTAACAGTTTAACAATATAGTTCTGGAAATATCTAAATGTGAAATTTTAACTCCATTCCATTCTGTTCCGCTGTTTTAGGTTTTTTTTTCAAGTAGTAGGAAAATTCATAAATATTTATTATTTGATTAATAAAGTAATTTTGAATTTTGTATCAAATTTTGATTTATATTTTTTCGTATATTTTCTTTAGTTTTCAGATATATATATTTCTGATCCATCTCTATTTAAGATTTCAATTAAGTAAGTTATTTCACATAACGGGGTATTTAAATAAAAGAAAGGAATATACAAGATATGTTTCAAATTAAGCTTGTGACTATCGGCTTATTTAATATTGTAAATTTGAATATACTTGTGTCCTATTCGTTTTGCATAAAATATACGTATTTCGTCAAAAAAAAATTTTCCCTTAATAACTTTGCAAATCTGATAGAAGTTGGATATATTAGGTATCATTCTTAACAGCTCAATGAAAATTAAATTAAGTGGTTATTAGATGAATTAACATATATAATTACCATCTAAAATATATTTTTTTTTCATAATAGAACCGGATTTTTTTGCATTATTAGGCAGAAAGTGTATGCAAATATATGTAGCTAATGTTTGAAATTTGGTTCAAATTCAATAAAATAATTCCATATATGTTCAGTGAGAACCAACTGCATCATAGGTTCTCAACTCTGTCTGCAAGGATTGCTAAGCTAGCCAATGGTTTTAAGTATCCTCGTTGTAATGCTATCATGACAAATATTATTTCAGTTTCAATAAAATGATTATAAAATAAGTAAGTTGTTAGAGAAAGACAAGCATATCTTCTTAGGAAAAAATACTTGTTCGTATACATATGTATATCAATTTCATTAGTGATATGGGGTGCCCCACGATCATCAATATACTATTCTTAATTTTGAATGGTCCTAGTATACGATTTTGAATTCACACATGTAGGACCCACAGAACGCCATTATACACATATTCTACAGAAATATCACCAGTTCATACAGGAGGAGAGTGTGTTTTATTTTTGTGCTTTATTTTGTTTTAGTATGAACCTTCACCTCACCGGTGACTCCTTAAATGAAGTTACTCACCAAGATAAGCTCACAATTCTCACAGATAAACCCACGACACACACATATATACACAACAGAAACACATACACTCTCTTTATGAAAATTTAGCTGTATATCTACTAGAAAGAATAAAACCACTCTTCATCGAGGAACTACTATACCATCTATTTCTTATTCGAAAGGTATGTGAGTTGATAAAACTTAATTTTAATTTAACTAAATTTATATTCGACTTAATTTGCTAAGCTATTATTTGTATTATATATTAGACTCGTAATTTTAGTATTAATGTCAATTAATTTATTTTACTTCCTTTGATCGGAGTTTCATCTCGTTAATTGTAGGATCATTCGGCTTTTATGATAGATAAGAAAATAGAGATTAAATATAATAATTAATCAGGGAGATGAAACTGCCGTATACCTAAGCGTGACAGACGTACCTGATTGACCTTGATGGTTCCGGTTTGAAGGTATAAACTCCGCCAAATCATCATTTTGTCCAGGTTTTTGTTGGGAAAAAAAAACCAAACCGCCAAATGTTCAAGCATTAAAAATATGTTTAATGCCTCCCTGTACTACTATACTGCATGTCACTGTTTGTAGAAGGAGTCTTATGAAGAGGCGTAAATATATGTTCGGCATTCATTTGCGAAAGGGAATTCTCTTTATAAAGATATTATTCAATATCCATGATATACATATTGCTTGTTATTTGCTGATATGGGAAAAAACTGTGTCTGTTGCGCATTTGGTATTCTAAAATGATCTCCAAGGTTTAAAATGTTTGGGATGCCCTGTAGAATGTGGCGGTATAATAGAACATTTCGTGGAAATGATATTATATATTCAACACCCTTCTATTAGAAAATACCTAACCCCTTCACAATAAACGATTTTTGAGTTTAACTTTGAGCAAGAACATTTCTTGAATTATTAGAGGAAATTTTATTGAAATTTGGGATTTAGAATCATACGACAGAATCGAAAACAAAAAAAAATTAAGTTTTTACTCTTAACCTTTTCTTATTGTGCTTAGGAACTCATATGAGTCTAAATAATGTTGCATTTTTCAATTTTCTTATGTTTCTTGGATTCGAACAAAAATCAAACTTTTGGTGCAAGAAATTTCCGAAAAATATCTTGCAAAAAGTTTTTTCTTCAAAATATTTAAGACGCTCCGTTAACATTACTAGACCGGCTTTTCAAACCCCCATAATTCAGAAACCTTCAAGCAGAATTTCACGAAATTCAAAAATTAAATTAATTGTAAGATAAAAAATCATGTAAACGACAAAAAAAAAAGTTTCTATATTGTAAAAATGATGTTTGGAAGTCAATTAATTACATTATGGCTCCCATCTACCCGCCATTTTGATTTCGTAGATGTAATGTTAATCCTATGGAATTTCGACTTTAATTCTCCCATCTTTACTATTTGATCTATTTAAATTTAACAAAGTGCATCTGAAAGAGCAAAAAATAATGAATGCTTCTGTGGAATCACTTTTTTCTCCGGTTTTTAAGAATACTTACAAATATTTTTAAAGCCCGGGAAACTCGCAAACGAATCACTAAAATAAGAATAAAAATATTTTTAAAAATCGGAGGAAAAAAGTAATTCCGCAGAAGCATTCATTATTTTTTGCTCTTTCATATGCACTTCATCGCATTCAAATAGATCAAATACTAAAAATGGGAGAATTCAAGTCGAAATTCCATAGGATCAACATTAAGCTGATGAAATCAAAATGGCAGGTAGACGGGAGCCTTAGTGAACTTAACGAACTTATTACTACAATAATTTAGTTTCTTTGGACAATTAAGAACGATGTCAATTATTGCCCAGCTACGATGAGAACTATACATGTTACAGTTTTTTGATGATTGTTCTACTTTGATTGCCTTTTGAAAATTGCCAATTGAAATTTTGGTTAACTTACACAAAACTGTTCAAATTACAGGATACTGAGTGTTAAAATATTATTCAAATAATTTTTGAAAAAGAGTATCTATTGTTTACAACTGAAAATTAATTTAATTTGTAAGTACAATCGCCTTCTCATTCATAGAAAAAATAAAACTCCAGATTATTTGAATCATTACATTCCTTTTTATTATGCGGAGTGGCCAAGATAAAACCTAGTTGATATGGTCGCATACACTAAGGCGGGGTTATTTTCTTCAAGTCGTGGGTTTGATTTTTGATGCCCTCAAAGATGACGAACCTCGTAATTTTGAGCATCTGTAAAGAGAAGAGGATGACATCTGAGCTGGTACCTCTTTCTCCAAACTTCCACACCCCGCCTCAAGAGGACTTTCAGCCTCAACAGATTTAATATGCATTTGACCCGGATACACGGCGAGTCCTCAGTGGCATCAAGGTTCTAACCCATGACTCGACGAAAACCGCCACCAGCGAGTCTGCGACCATGACCACTAGCATACCGCTGCCCTAGTAGACAAAATGCGGAGCATATTCAGGATTTAAGCAATAGCAACAAGTATCATGTGATTCCTCTTCATGTGACTGTGATTATTTGTGTACTTAGACTTTAATTTATGCTTAGCGATTTATTAGCCTATGTTTGTGACTTATTAGTCTGCGATTATGACTAGGGAAATGTTGACCTTTGAAATGAATGAAAGAGAGGCGTTAAAGGATGGCATCATGGTTTCGTGATAAAAATGGGTATAATCATTTTCCTTTTCTTTTTAAATTCTTACTATTAAGATAAATGGTTATACTATATTATAATTCTATCCTGACTTTTGTAGTTTGATCAAAGCTCTTGTAGTTTGGCCTTTAGGAATGTAATTGTGTTGAATCGTGTCGAAGAGTATGGGTCCCCACTCAAAGGATAATCTTCATTGCATTTGTGATGCTAACGAAAGTGCGTATTTATCTCGTGAACTGCCGCTTATTTCACTGCATTCTTTTATCATGTTTTCTTTCCGATCATTTTACGATTCGAAGAACATAAACAATACTTTAACATAAACAAACTGTAATTTTCACCGAAACAAAGAGAAATGTTTGACAAATGACTAAACGCTATCCTTAATAGTTCTGTCAGCCTCAGAAAAAAGAATTATCTCTCCACCAAGCACCAGCTTAACAATAAGCAATATCTTATACTACTATATATAAGCGGTTTGAAATTTCTCTTTTCCCCATTTTATGCGTCAAAAAAAATCTTTGCATTATGTTAAATTACTCGACAGATTTAACGTGTATCAGTTCCGATACGCGCGGATATTTAATGACATCAGGAATCGTACTTAAGAATTGACGAAACAACATTGATTGTGCTGTCACGACCAAGACCACTAGGCCACGCACAGAGATGTGGCAGGTGCATTGATTCAAATGGAAATCACTTTGACGGGGATAAAAAAGGTTATACACAGTGTATTCAAAAAGTTCCAGGCCTGCCGCTAGTAAAACAGTATAGGTAGCGCTATCTCTGCGCAATTCATGGAGCGCGTAGCAACAACATTCTCCGACGCATGCGCGAAGTTTTATTCCGTTTAGATGAGTTCCAACTTCTCAGCGTTCACTCGAGTGTAGTGTGTCATAGTAATCGTGTCATCGTTAAAAAATGTAGCAAAGAACGAACATTAAATTTTGTTTTAAATTGGGTAAAACGGCCACAGAAACCTATGAAATGATTAAAACTGTTCATGGTGACGAGGCTATGAGTCGTTCGCGTGTGTTTGAGGGGTTTGCAAGGTTTAGAGATGGAAGAGAAGCGACGGACGATGATGAGAGGTGTGGTCATCCATGTTCGAGTCGGACTGATGAAAATGTCGAGCGGCTGCAAGCGTTGGTGCGCTCAGACCGTCGAATGACGATAGAAATGATTGCGGAATCTTTAAACATGAGTGTAGGGTCTGTTTTTACGATAATGACGGAGGATTTAAAGAAAAAGAATCTCTGTGCGCGCTTTGTGCCACACACTCTGACTACGGAGCAAAAAGAACACCGAATTTCTTCTTCCGAAGATTTGATTGCCGCGGCCGATGAAGACCCTAACTTTTTGAAAACCATCGTCACCGGAGACGAGTCGTGGTGCCTCGAATATGATCCGGAAACTAAACGCCAAAGTTCGGAGTGGACAAGTCCGGGAAAGGGTCGACCGATGAAAGTTCGTGCGTCAAAATCAAAAACAAAGACGATGCTGCTCGTGTTTTTCGACAGTCGAGGAATTATCCACCACGAATTCCTTCGACAAGGGTCGACTGTCACTGGTGCCTTTTACAAGGATGTGCTACACCGGCTACTGAAAAGAATGCGGCGTGTGAGACCCGAAATTTTGGACAGTGGAAACTGGTGTCTCTTGCATGACAATGCACCGTCACACAAATCCATCATTGTTCAGCAATTATCGGCGCGCAGGCAGGTTGTAACCATCGACCACCCCCCATATTCACCTGACCTGTCCCCTCCGGATTATTTTCTGTTTCCAAAGTTGAAATTGAAGATGAAGGGACAGCGGTACGCGTCGGTAGAGGACATCGAAGCGTCAGTGACAAGGGACCTGCAGAGTGTTGCAGTCGAGGCGTTCCAGAAGGCGTTCAAAGATCTTTATACAAGATCCAAACGTTGTATTGAAGTGCAGGGGGATTATGTAGAAGCTTGATATTAAATAAACTTAATTTTGCTGTGTTATGTTGTATGTGTTCATTCAGTCCTGGAACTGTTTGAATACACTGTGTACCTTAAATTTAGTGTAACAAAATAATTGAAGTGGCAGTTATTGATTTTATAGGACAGACAACGTAGATTTAGGGTACACTAAGAATTAGGAAAAACTGGTAACAAATAAAAAAGTTACGGTGATAGAGGCACTAGTTTAAGGATAACACATAGATGCATAAACGTTTCTTTGGAATATCTTTCCATGTCTTAAGCCTAATTTTTCTTCCATTTAACATAAACTACAAAAACAAATTATGTTTTTTTTTTTTAAAATATAAACGTGTGTTGTTCTCCATCTGTATCGTAATAATAGGAAAAATATTCACAAATTGTAATAAGAAATTCGATTTTGCTTCATTTGCTTTCTTAGACTTATGAAATGCTACAGTTCCTATGAAAACCAAAATTAATCTTCCTGTTGTAACTGCTAGTAATATAATTCTGGAGATACTACGGTAACACTTGTGAAAGTAATATCATGTAGTAACGTCTGCCCGTCGTTATTAAGCTCTTGCGTCATATATTATCAATTTATATTAAGTAATAATGAGAGAAACCATGTATACCAAATGAAGATACGCAATTCCTTTACAAAATACAAAATTGAATTCCTTTTCTGTTATCAATACAGAATATCTAACGACGTTCTCTCTAGGATCCCACCCTAACTCCCAATTCATAATTATGATTTAAATAAGAAAACGTATCTTACCTGTTCAGTAGTTTTTAAATCATCAACTCTCTTCAAGAGTAAGAACGTCGTTTAGTGTATGTTTTGCGTGGATCTTTCTTTAATCCATAAAATTAATGGAATAATTTGAATCCGAATAATAATTCTCTGACACCAAGTCTCGTTATCCTCTATCTCCTATCATATACTGTTAATTCTATTTCATTTTTATATTATTATATCTATATCACTTCACTTCTATCTTCTAATTTGCCTAATCAAGTCTCATTTTGTTTGGAACGAATTTGTAATTTTAAGCAATTCAAATCGATAAATGAACCCAAGGTTAGTGAAGAGAAAATTGCGAATAGCTCAACATCACAATGTTATCCTACACTTTTGTTACATTATTAAATAAACTTAACGAAATTGGCATAAAGCAAAAAAACACCATTAATAAAAATAATCTATAGTTTGTAATTCTATTTATTCAATTGATTATTTATTTTTATTATTTTTTTTGTGGTCGGGATTTTGTTGAATTTAATGAAACTAACATTAGTATAAAAATGTGCAACGAAAATTATAGTATCATTTTTAAAAAAACAAACTGGAAAGTAAGCTTGTTATTTGATCACTTATTTTTACTGTGTGTTTTTAAATATGTGGTTTTGCAACAATAATTTTTAGTTTCACTATCTGTGTTTTTATTAATTTGTAGTTACAAAAAACTTCAGACTCGCTTCATTTATTCTTTTTTACACAATTTATTATAATTATTAATGAAAACTGGAGTAATTTTTGACAAAAAGAATGAAATATGACCTAAATGCTTTAATTTCTCAAAATGTAATGTATAATTTTTTTAAAAAATGTAGAAATTGTGAAAAAGTATTTGCTATTTCATACGTAGCATTGATTTTCCTGTATGTAAAGGTCAATGACACTCGGAGGATACCTCCAAAAAATCTATTTATTTTTATTTCGTAATATTCTTTGAGGTTTTGTTTTATCTTTAGACTGATATATGACTTCTGTACGTGCATGTATTTCAAAAAATAGATTTCTAATTCAGAAGAATAGAAAACAATACGATGAAAAAATACTTATTACTATGAAGATAACAGCCTACAAATTATCCTTTAAATTCATAAGAAATTTTAAGCACCCTTTTTTCAGACTATTTCATAACTCACCATCTAATTTCGAGATAAGATTGCAATAAAATCAAAAATATCATAGTTGTCGCATTTCTTCATTCTATCTTATCATTAAAGCCTCGCATTTGTAAAAGTACAACCAGCAAATAAATGAAAATAAATAAATAATTGAAAAGCAACATTAAAAATAAGTTTGTGCTAAGAAATTCAAATAAATCAGAAAAAAAATCTCAAAAGAAAGAAAATAATTATGTAAATTCTTCTCTATGGAATATCAAATGACATAATTAAAACAGACTTCAAATTTCATGATGGAACAAAAATAAAGCAGAAATAAAAATATCTGCATGTGATTTTTTTTTGTTATTTAGTGTGCGGACAAAAAAAAAATGAAAATGGTTGAAATCTTTTCAGAATTCCAAAAACTAAATTTTGTTTGAATGGTTTTCGAAAAATCCACGCTTGGTTTGTTTCTCTGCTTCACTAAGTCCCAATCACAAGTTTATGGCCGTCTTAAATCACGTAATTATTAACCGTACATTTTTTAATCAAAAACATAAGCTTGAAAAAAAAATTTCATTCATTTTATCAGACTGTCATTTTTTCATCAAGAGTTCTTTTCATTATTAAAGTTAGAACCTGAGTCCCATTTGAAGTTTCGAATTATGACACAGAATAAGAATTTTTTTTTGGTTCGTTTTAACCATTAATTTTCTTAATAATTCTGAGTTGCAGTATTTTTTTTTTAGTCATATTTCATCTGAAACTTCAAAGTTAATAAGCCTTGCAATAAATCTTGATATTCTTTACTTCCTTTCCATTGAATAGATAAGAGTAATAGTGGTCATTCGTTTTCCCAATAATCGAATGTTTTTCTTTTGGAATTGAAAAAAAAAATGTAAGTTATGGAATCCAAAATCTGAAGGATTTTGAGCTTTGAAAAACAACAAAAAATTCTAAAATGATAACTAATTTTACATACTAATTTTAAGATCACTCTCTTTTCAGACATGTGGTACTTATAAGTGTAGAGTTATTTCTGTGAAATTTACTCATCCCCTTAAATAACAATTACACCCAACTCTTTTTCACATGGGGATTTTAACAAGATTTTGAAATACCGCTGTTCACCATTGTACTTTTTTACACGATTTTTTTCTTCTAACCCTATTCCCCCACCTCCAGTTTGTTTTTCAAGTATTCAATTTTTTTTACCAAGTGATAACAATTAATAACACCTCTATGATTCAGCTATTCGATTAGGGTATTATAGCAGCATTTAAATTGTACTACATAAAGCAAACTT
>BMAW01022486.1:0-18823 GCA_019974015.1 Nephila pilipes
CCAGTTACGCATACAGCCAGCTGTGCGCCACTAGATGACTGCCGCTTCGACTTGAGTGTAGTGATGTCCATACTTCGTCCATGGTCACGTAACGCAAGAAATCTTTGTTGCGAGTAAATAGCGATAAACAGCTTTCTGAATCATCGACTCGTTGCTGTTTTTGTCCATCGGAAAGCAATCGCGGCACCCTGGAAAAACCTTTTCATGCTCAATTTTCATGGGCGATAGTAAATACACTTCCATATGATATCTGTGTCATCTCAGCACCACGGAGCTCAATTTCGATCTTTCATTATAATTTTGTCACTTCACCTCACATTTTCCGGTGTAACGGCTTCCACAGATCTGCTGAGCGTTCCGCGTCATTTGTGTCGGCACGACACGTTTAAACTCGGCAAACCACCGACAATCGTTGCTTTTGATGGACAAGAGTCCGGGTAACATTTTCAATCCATTACTCTGCTTGCACGGTGTTTTTACCCATTAAAAACAATGTTTTATCAGAACACGAAACCTGGTTTTTCCTTATTTAAACAAACTACAAAACGACTTTACCCAACTCGATAACTCAGCTGTTTCTGGTCCGATCGATCTAAAATTTTGACACGTTTCAAGCAAAGGTTAGTACCTAGAAAGACCCATACGGTTTACTACGAGCAACTTTGGGTTAGTCTCGAACTTATTGATCCATGTGTTAAGCGTTGGTTTCTGTTGTTTTATTTCATCTTAACTTATTCGTGGATTATCTCATTTTTCTATATTCATTCTATAATATATTCTCATTTTTCTAAAATATAATTTTATTCGAATGCAGAATTCGACATTTTTAGTTTCGAATTTATCGAAAAATATCTCTAAAAGGTCATTTTTCTCTAGTTTCAGTTAGTGTAGAAAAGCATTTGTATATTACTAGTCATTATTTAAAGACCTCGCTGTCATAAAGAAATACATAGTTAAACTACAGACAGTTCTGATATATATATATATAACAGAATACAATTTACTATTTACATAAAAAAATGAAATATCTGAATCATAAATAGTTCATAGTCTGGTAGAGTAAAAAGTATTTGTACAATATGTTTAATCTCAAACACTTAAACTGCGAGTAACATTTTATAATTAATTCCTTGTAGGAATTAATTATAAATTATTATTCTATAGCTTGAATAGTTGCAATGAGCCTTCTTTGCTTAAATTCAACCAAATTTGATATTAGTGGGCTAGAAATGAAGTCCCTCTTTCTTGTTTAAGATCGTTTATCAATTCATGCTGATTGTAAATAAATTTAGTTCTAACATTCTGATCATTATTTGCCTTACATATTCAATGGTATTGATGTTTTGTGATTGAAAATGGTATTTCATAAATTTAGGAGTGTTACATAAGCCCAAAGCCCCTATTATAAGGTCGCAAGCTATTTCTCTCCAACAAGTCTGTTAGAAATTCCTAAATCACCTTCATTGATTAAAGAATCTCGATTTGTGGATTATGTGAATCAGTATAATTAAATGAACTGAAGTTAAGCGAGAAAGGAGATAGAAATAGTTCTGGTTGGAGGAACAGCACAGTAGAGAGATATTGACCGGAAGATTTGAACTACGAGGTAAGGTATGAGCGTGAAATTGAAGTTGAATTAGTTCCAGACTCAGAAATACTTGTAAAACAAGTTAGATATGTATTCATTTCTAATTATCTTTTGTAGCTGACAAGCCTGGAGTTTGCTACTTTGTTCCGTAGACGCAATTCGCATCTTGATTTTTGGATATACTTAAAGGAAAAATAAATATTCGTTTGATTTTCAATATTAACTTTTGCTTGAGGGAATTCTATTATGTTGCGATGAAACAAATTACTGAAACAAAAATCACAAGCTGCATATTTAAGGCTGTATTCTTGACATCATTTTGATGCATAAAAGCATAATTACCATGGAGAAGCATTTTTGTCTAACTAGATTGTTTGTTATTTTTCAAAATATATATGTAAAAATTGTGATTCATGATTCCATTAATTAGGACTAAATTGCGAACCCCCGAGGCTCTCATACAATTTCAAACAATCACGCCCCCACCATGTTTTATTGTTGTAAGTTAATTCCTTGGTTGTTTTCTGTGTTTCGTTTTCTTCACACCATTCGCTTATCGTCCGATTCAACAACGTTAAACTTACTTAAGTTAAGATCGTTTTGTTTCGTTTCTTATGTATTATTTAAGAATAACTTTGTTCCAGAATTCTCGATTTCCGTTTACTATTTTATAGCGAAGGAGCTTCCATAGCTTCCAATACTATTCATTCATAAAGCATTTTTTCGTCCAACATGACCATGGAAACATTGTTGCCTACATGTATTTCGAATTGTGCTTATATATATGGCTCTTAGTCTGTTTTTCTTAATAAAACTGTAAAATTAGGAGCAGTATTCATTTTGGGATTTCTCTTCTACGAACAGGCAAGAAAGACCTGTCAACTGACTTTAGTAAAGATGATCGCCCTGAAGGCGGAACGTTAATGGTATTTTAGAGATCATAAGCCTCCGAATGACAGAAAGCATTGTAAAACATGGTCTAGCAACTACTAAAGAAGTTTAATTATTTATTTTGCCCTTTGAAGCTATATGATTTTCTTTCAATAGACTTTCGACCCATATCGAAAATTTTGCGTCGTATATCAAACTTAAATTTCATAATGTATCATCATATAAATGCTTCAAGAAGCGTGATGTCACTTATCTATGACGAACACACTCATCCGATTACAAACGAATTCTTTTTTCACGCTTCAAAATCACTAAGATTAAGTTTTACGTATATTTGAAGAACAATTCAATATTTGTTCAGTGTTTTGCACCGAATTCACATTTTTAAAACAGCTTTTTATTGAATGATAACTTTTGAATTGATATTTTTCTGATGAGCATCCTGAAACTATAATTTCTTTTGAAAAAACTCTACCTTAACTATGTGTATGGAAAAATGTTGAGAATATGTCGTTTTAACCGGCTCAAACTAATTTCGTAAGCAAAATAAATTGGATATTAATGAGTAAAAGTACATATAGTTTATGTCCCTTTGTAACACTTTCTCAGATTCTTAAAAAATGCAGTAAATGAAATTTTTAATAATTTGATTAATATATAAAAATCAAAATTTGAATACATCAGATTTTGAAATTGTGATTGTCATTAATTTCATTAAGTAGTTATTCCATTTTAGAGAAACGTTAAATAGCTATAAATATTTTGCACTTGATATTATTTCAATGTCCTCCTTTATCTTGATTTTGAATACTTTGAAGTGATTTTTAATTACTGGGATATAGTGAGAGAAATTTTAACATAATCCTCTTCTTCCGTAATCAAATAATAATAATAAAATATTTTTAAACCATACCATTCAACTTCATTTTTCATTACTCTTAGATATTTGTGTGCGCAAATCTTTAATTTGAAAACTTTTTTTAGTTTCAGAAAATAAGTTTAAATACATTTATGAAGATTATACTTATAAATAATTCCAGTAATAATATAACGGTTAACATAAACATGATCAAATAATTTAAAACTCTAATTTAAAGAGCTGTAAATAATAGTGAAAGTTAAATATTTAGCTCGGGAAATTTTTAGTAACGTTGCTGTAAGATTCTGGATGAAACACTTTTTTTCTTTTTATGAAAAACGCATTTTTTTTAAAAAAATTATTTTTGAAAAGAAGCAATGGAATATCAGTATCAAAAATCATTGGAAACATTAAAAATCATAAGACACATTTATAAAGCTAGAAGTTTTATATTATTTTCCTATTTAAAATTTTATTTGAAAATTTTTGATATTTTCAACAAAATTGAACTGCTTAGCCTAATTACCAAAAATAAATACAAATTTATCACTCTAATCCATTTTTAAGATTTTTCCTCTAATACTATTTCCTTTTTTGCTGGATAATTTTTATTTCATCTTTCATTCAACTCAGTTTTACTTCCAGTGCTTTTAAGACATACAGGTTTCCAAAAATTAAAGAAAACTTTAAAAGTTGGGATTGTAAAATTTTTATTCTCTGGAATTTATTTAAATTCAACAAAAACATTAACCAAACAGTTCACAAATTAGGTCTAATAGAAAAATAATAGACTTATTCTCTGTCTTGAAACTACACAAAGTGGAAACAAAAAAAATCGTAGCATCTGAGTTCAATATGGAATATAATCACCTATAACATACAAGCATTTCTGCGACATTCCGTGGTCAAAATGATAATATTTATCAACTCGGCAGCTTCACCAAATCTGTTTGAGGACTGAAAAATTGCAGGGACGGGTTGAGTTGCGTAATGCTTCTCCCTAGAGCATCTCAAACATGCTTAATCGGGTTCAAGATTAGTGGACAGGCTGGTTAACACACACGACCTATAGTCTCCTCACAAAAGTAGTTCTCAATCAACCAAGCTCAGTATGGTCTAGCTTTATCATCTTATATAATAAAAGTGACACACACTGCACCTGCGTAAGGACAAAAAATTAGATCAAGAATGTTGTCTCTATATATCAACTCTGATCTTCGACTGTGCCTCTTGGAACGATATACTCGTATAGGTCAATGTGGCTATCCAAGAGTTACCTGCTCATACACATACACTGGACCTGCTAAATCCCTTTCTTTCATACATACAACTGGAATAGTAATAGATTCCTGGCTTTCGGGATGTATTATTATCCCAGACAACAATCCAACAGACTAACAATATTTTTCAGTCACTTTGCAAACCAAATCTGAACTCTCCAGTAAAAAGTACAGACCTTCATTAACATGCAATCCACAGTCAGCACATCCAAAAAAAAAATCACATCCAAACATATTGTACAAGATTGACTCTTGTACGCTTATATTCGCCAACAGCAAATAATCGTAATTCTGCAAATAAATGGTGCCGAAAACTTATCCTAAAGAAATAGCTTTCTTGAAATTTTACCAAGCAGTTTATAACTACTTCAAAAGACTGCAGGCATTTCTAATGCTGTTTTAAGCCTCGCACCCAATAATGTTAAGCAACGAAAATTCCGTTAATTTTCAAATCACGATCTGATGCAGCATTAATTTTTATATGCACTGCTTAATTTGTTCAAAAAAAAAAAATATTTTTGTAGTTACACATTTTCTGTTTTTTTCTTAATTTTTGGAAATCATTGTAATATATATTAAGAGTTTTAAATCATTTGATTTTGATGGTGTCAGTTTCAAAGCATTATTAGCCTATATATTATTGATTATCTTAACTTTATAGATAGTCTTTTAAATTTTATAGGGAATCAGGAAATATCCTGAGTAATCTTTTAAAAAAAATATTTCCCTATCCATCATAAATAGCTGTTTTCGGGATTCAGGGGTTTCTAGATTGAAATAATCCACACATTTATGAAATTTTACATGTTTCAGTCTACTTTTTAACACAACCATATTTAAAAATGTTTTCAAGATAACATTTTTTTTTATTTCAAATTTTAATACTTATAATATTTGCAAATAATTTTCAATAGACAGGTATAAATTTTTTTTAAAAAGTGTCGAATTAAATGTTCTGTTTTGTTAAATACTTAAAAACTCTGATTTAATATTACATTGGGAGGAATTCTTTAAGCCCTCTTACCTCAGAATGAAATGAAAAAGTGTCCACAGTGAAAAAAAAATTGGGAATCTAATATTTTCTTCTCTTATTTAATTTTACTAATACACACATATATATTTAATAAACCTTACAATTAAATTTACTTAATTTCCTAATATCTCTATAATTTAAGAATCACAATAAGGAGTTCATCTTTATTTCCTGATACAATTTTATTTATTCTTTTAATTCATTTCATCACGCGTGAAAATCGGCCTGATTTAGCATTTTCCCACGTTTCAAACCCGTAGCATAATCCCTAGCAGACTTTTTGTCTTCATATGAAATAACTAAAGATCCCTAAATCTAATACGATGTGATCTGAATAAATCTTACATTAATTATCAGACAGGGAAAGTTTCGCTTTCTTCTAATTTAGCTACGAAGCGAATCAGAAACAATCTTTTGACTCAGCTTGTTGTGTCCTCCGCCAATTTCATATTTCTTCTCTCTCTCATTGGACGTAAAATAAATATATTTAAATCTGAGAATTACTATTTCTTCAAAATTTGTACAGGGAAAGATCCCAAAATATCGAAAGCAATTTTTCGATTGGTGTGCACACGTTATAGCACTGTAAGAGACCTTTAGTTTTTGTTTTGAGTCCTTTTCGAGCTTCGTAAGCTTTGCATTCCCTGAGACATTTTTCAATATTGGCGCAAAGTCGATCCCAATAAAATCGCTCCCGCATTTTACTAACAGTGTTCATGACTCCAAAATGCCCTCCACTTGCGTTGTCATTGGTTTCTCGAAGAGCTTCTTGAACTCTTTTCTTCTGGAGAATTGATTGCCATCGACAAGAGCTTCCATAATCACTCTCCGACTTACGAAATTAAACACCATCCTTAAGATATAAGAAGTCCCAGAGAACGCAGTGCTGTTTTATTGCAGGACTAACCGGGACGATTTCTTACCAAAATAGTCTATCCTCTGAATTTATTTTCTTCTCAAGAACAGTCCTGGTAACAGGATCTTCTAGCTGCATCCTTAAGATCTCACTTGAAGACCAGAGATTCGCAATTGTCGTTGTTGAAACTCTTACAGAAATATCTGTTTCTATTCTTAACTTTTTCTCGGCATTCATGCAGAGTTTGCAGGTCTCTATACAGGTCTTCGAGAGAGTGTATAGGTATTTTCATGAGAGGTATTTTGCGATGCTTCATTTAAAAATCATTCTCTTGAAGTCTTTGGACTTTTGGATTAATATGACCTTCAATTCTCAAAGGCAAGGAAGCCTGAACAGTCCAGAAAAAGAAATTTTTATCTACAGAGGCAATGATGGAAGTGCTTTATTGATTTAACAATGGCTAGTAATACCTTACAGTCACCCCATCTTACCCAGTCACACGAGTCTTTCTGGCTTACCAAAGCTCTTGTTGAAGAAAGGGATGATACATTCTTTGTTTCCAACTTTCTAGGATAGCACAGCTATTATTCCTTAATTACTAACATCCGTATCCAAAATGAATTCTTTGTCATTCCGGGGTTAAGTCACTACAGGAAAAATTATCAAAGACTGTTTTAGTCTATAGAAAAATTATTTGTATTCCTCTGTCTAATTGAAATTTGATTTAGCTCAATTAATTTATGTAGATTTTTTCCTGGTTTACTAATGGCTTGTTAACGCCTCACATAGAAGCAGCACTAAGGCTGTTGGTAACAGACTTCGTAATTTTGAACCACGGTCAAGAAACGAGGATGACGCTTAAATTGGCACCTCCATCTCCAAACTTTCACACAACAGCAATGGGTCAGATTTTTTCCTTCTTATACATTGATAGAAAATAATAGTATAATTAAAACATAAAAGTAAAATGTGCAATTTTTGGATATCCTATAAAAATCTCTTTTTTAAAAACACATTACAGAGGGCTGTTATTAAACATTTAGTGACCGTAATATTTCATTTGTTAGAATACAGAAATGTTGCCAAGAATGCTGAATAAGAAATTAATAGAAAATAAATATTATAAGTGTCTGCAAAAAACTCGATGGCTAGTTTTTTAAAGGTGCATGTATGAGAAAATACATCTTTAGACTGAGGTTAGGAAAATTTGGAAAATAAAATGTATGTGAGATGAGTTATAAAGATTTAAATATGATTTCTTGAAGGTACATCTGAAAGTTTCAATTACACATGAAGAATCATCTCATAAATAATTTACTGCAAATAGTACAATTACTTAATAAAATCAGTTATCAGAATGTCTGAGATTCTCCTTGTTAATTATAAATAATAGGGAAAGAAGTTTACGTGTAATAGAACGTAATTATATAATGAAGAATAACTATTAGGATATGATATTTAATATTTTTAATGTTTAGTTGATTGATAATATTTCTATTGATTCTACCACTGTAAACATAGCCCTGATATCACTTAAAAATAAATTCTCTCTTTTTATCATGTAATATGATTTATGGCCTGTATTTTATTTTTTATTATTGATATTTAAGTTAATAACTAATAACTGTTTGATAAGGCAACGGTCTAAATAAGAAATAGAATGGGAAATTGATTCATAGTTGTATTCTGCTATCATAAATAAAAATTCAAGGTGACACCAAAAGTTATGTAACAATTAAATACAATACACAAGATTTTTTTGTTCTTCAAAGTATATTCTTTTCACGCTTTCTAAAATAAAAGTTTTTGAAAAGATGTTCGATCTTTTACAAGACACAGATTCACGATTTGAAAATGCCGCCCTTTAACGGGTGATTTTAATTTAGAGAAGAAAAAATATGGTATAGTTATATACTTCTTTGCTCGTCAAAAAAACTGATTTTGAGATCTAAACGTGAGAAGTTCGTGAACGAATCGCTAGCCTTTAATTCTTTACTTAATTTTTTGTTACTATTCAACTAATAAACTATATTGAAATAATTTAGAAAGTATTAAATGGTGATCTTTTCTAATAGATAAGGACAAAAAGGTGCCCCAGTTTCATCTAGTTAGTCACTGAGGAGAGATAATAACTTTAAATGTTATTCTTTTTGCTCTTGCGCCTTGAAAGTAAAACCACTAATGTGTGTGAATACATAGATACATACTAACTTGATTATAATGCTCCTATACATTTTTATAATTTGTTTCAATTGTTTTGTGGCATTTTTACTAGTTTTATAATAAAATTTTGATTCCTAACTCATAATGCTATGATTGGAACCTAAACAATGTATTATAAACTGTTTTCCTTTTGGATAAGAAATTGAATGACCATGCAATCAAATGTGCTGATCATAAAGAATTCGTTTTGCAGAACAAAAATAATTCAAAAACATATTAGCCATTTTCTATGCATTATCTCATTGTTTTTTAAAATTTAATTCATCAATCTTTTGATTTCTAATTTAGTCAATTTTACCCTATTATTCTCATTTTTGAAATAATATACTCTTATCTATTAATAAGTAGTAACTACTAATAAATCAAAACTTTGGGTTACTTTCCATTTTTAAACAAAACTTTCTGACTAGAATTTCTATTAATTATCATTTCTCAAAAATGTCACTTCTGATGCTACATGAATCAAATTCTTTTGGGAAATTTATCTTTCTTTCAGTTTTCTTTATTAACTTGTTGACGAGAAATACTAATAGACAAGTAATATTTCATGTATATATGTATATATATATATATATATATATATATATATATATATATATACAAGGAGAAAATTTCCTCAATTTAAATAATTTAATTTCCTAATTTATCCTATAATTTCAATATCAGAGTAAGGAGTCCATCTTTATTTCCTGATATAAATCCGTATTATTTTTCAATATATCTAATCGCTCGATTTCTAAATCTGTGATTCTAAGTCAGCGATTCTCATGCTTAAATGGAGTAAGGATAATTCCTATTTAACTTTTCGTTTCTTGCGTCGTTCGAATTATACTTAAAGATCACTAAATATAATATCACGTGATTTAAATAACTCTTGCATTTAAATTCCAAACAGGAAAAGTTTCTACCTCTTCTGATTTAGCCATAAGGGCAAAAAAGATACATGTGATGTCTGCTGCGAGTTTCAATACGTAACATTCCAGATGTTTTGAATGCAAGTGACTTTTGAGTTTAGATTACGTTATCATAAGATAAATTCTCAGAACTTTCAACACAAAGTAATCAGAGATTTCACCTAGCTCCACGTTTTTGAATACATTCGAATTTCAAGTTGTTCTAATAATATTTTCAAGATATTTTGAGCTTTTATTTCTTTCCATCTGTACTTCGAATATTCTTCCTACTGACCGATGATAACTATGAAAGCTCTGATTCTTTGATATGCTTTCGGTTATGTGAAATATGTTTTCTACTCTATTTTAACTATGAATTATGATCAATTACATCATCTTTTGTAATTAAGAAGCAAACATTCCTTAATATGCTTATAATATTCCTTATAATTAAAGGAAATATTCCTTTGCTTTCTTTTACTTATTTTGATTTTGTTTCATCCGAATCTAAAATCACACATTAATTGATAGATATCGAAGTCATACTGCTTGGTTTTATTAAGAATAGCAGTGAAAGAAAAAACAGAAAATATTTTTTCTGACTAGTCTTGAAATGATAGCAATAGTTTCTTATACAAAAAGTATTCCAAATTATCTTTTTATTTTTTTACCTTAACGCAAATGCTAAGGTAAAAAATTCGTTTTGTTAGAAGTGTGAACCTTTCAAGTTATTCATCAATTTCTGAAACTTATATTCAATAAAAAAATATTGCTCAGATTATCAGAATTTCCAAGCCGATATGTCGTAGAGTCCAACACACAAATACTCATTCCCAATGTAATGTATCCTTTTCTGTTTAAATTTCAGTTCAGTTTTGAGAAACATTCATAGTCATTTCAACAAATGCAACAATTAATACTTATATAAAACTTAGTTAATTCTCTTACAATTTAAAATGCACATAAAATTATTGAATTTCATTTCAATTTAATTTGTTTCCGTGTAACCCAATAATATCGTGCAGAATGTAACTAAAGTTTTTTTTTATATATATATATATATATATATATATATATATTCGCAAGTAAATTATATTGTGCAATATTAAACAGTAAAAATATTTTTAATATTTTTTAATTTTACTGAGTTTGAATTATTCCTTCATTTTCAAAAATTTATCGAATTTGAATAATTTCAGAAGAAATCAGTAAATTATTTATTTTGTTTACAATAAAAATGTTTCGTTAAAATTTATTTCAGTGTGGGTATAATTTTAAAAACCTTTAATGAGATGAACCATCATGATACACTGTATGCAGTTCTTTACTAATAATGTCTCAGAAGATTACTCTAATTTAAAGTTCCATGAGTCTACATTAGTAATATAAATTTACCGTATGCTATCACTTGATAACATAGAAGTATGTAAGCAAAGCACAGTACAAATACTTTTATATTAATAATAATCTGATAAAGTAGAATGAGATACATTTATAGTAATATAACTAAGTATAATATGACAGTTTTCGATTATAGTAATAAAATAATATCATGAAACGTAGGTACATTATGGCTTGTTTGAAATAAAAAAAAATGTTAAATAAATTTTGAAAACCATTTTACAGACATATTTAAAGCTATTTTTGGTGCCAAAATTCATTTGATAAAATATTCAAAATTTCAGGATATGTAATTCTAAAATCTATATAATTTGGAACCAATTATGATGGTTCAGAAATTTTCTAGCAAAAATATTTTGGACCATAGATTTTTTTTTAAAATTTTAGTAACTGAGGATAATACGCAAAATAAACCCTCAAAGAAAAACGTTACTTTTTTTTTTCAGGTATTCTTGAGTAAGTTGTTTTAATTTACATTTTATAAGCTTTTAATCTGATCCTTATGAACGTAGTAAAAAAAATCGAGATGGGTAGTAATAGGTTATTTGTTAATCATATGGATGAGCTTATAGATTGGGTTACACTTTTTTTGCGAAATCAAATTTTAAAAATATATTAATTTTTCACATATTATACAAAATTACTTCATTGCAAGACCAAATATTGCGCAATTCCCACAAATTTTTGAATAAGATTTTCATATTAATTTGTTTGTGTTATAAACCTCCTTTCAAATAAAATTGATAGAATTTTAACAAATAATTTATTCCACTCATTATAGTTATTATTTAATGATTGCTTCAATCACTATGTTTTTTTCAAACATGCTTTAATTTTAATCTAGTTACTTCACATATACTTGATAAACATAAAGTCAAATTTACTGCGACTATTACTATCGAATTAATAAATGCATGAAATTAAGTTTGTTATTAATGGTGCTATAAAATATTGTAAATTTTTTAAATAACAAATAGTTAAAATAAAATCTAAGAAAAAGGTTAATCATGAACATTTCTACAGATTTATTAACCAAATAAGGGCAAATGTGGGACACTGGGCTATTCACGATTTTCTCTTCACTAACCTCGGGGACTTTTTGGTAATTTGAATTGCAAAAAAATTTTAAAAAAATTCCAACCAAAATGAAATGCGGTCATGTAAATTAGATGAAGATAAGCAAATGCACTAAATTTAATTAAGAGATAAATAAGCAAAATATAATTAAAAGGACAGAGAAGAGAGATATAGCATAATGACAAGCTGATAGATGTGTAGATCGAATTAATCATCATAATCAATAGTTTCAATTGAAATGACTCTTAATTAGAGAGTTATAGGAGTCGAATCTATCATAACCAAGAACTGTTTTAATCGGAACGAGTGATTTGGTAATAAAGGATTTTATTACTAGAATTATAAACTAGAATTAATTGAGTTAAGAGGGATTCAAGATAGAGACAGAAAGAGACAAAGAGACAAGGAGGGATCTTGGATATTCTATGTTGAAAGCTAATAAACTGCATCGTCTTTCTCTTACGTATTTTCATTATGAAGACTTGAACATTAGATTTTTAGATTGCCGAAGAGTTAAATACTGAATGACGAATGTCACAAACACAGCATATCATTTATAAGTTTGTGTTAATCTATCATGTGAGATGAATTACATTCACGTGTCATATTTGTAATTATCATTTCATCAAAACTTTTAAAATTTTTAAATTAAGGGATAATAATTAGTTAATTATTAATAACTAATGATTTCGTTAATTTTAATTTTCGTCTATATCAAAATTAAAAAAACAATAACTTTGAACATATTTTTACTCATTCCAAATGTAAGTAATATATAAATATATATATATATATATATATATATATATATATATATATATATATACATGTAAAATTATAAATAAAAATAAAACGTAGAAAAGACAAAATATCAAGAAATTTGAAATTTTTTTTTTTAAATTTGAAATACCTAAAAATTTTTTTTAGAAAATGCAGAAAAGGAGAATATTATATTTAATATAAATAGGTTTTAAACTGTTAAGCTGGGTTATTCTAGAATTATCGGCCTAGCTTTCTATCAACAAAATGTGTGTGTATGTATCAATATAATGCTTTAGAAATAAATAAATAAAATAAATAAAGTATTTCAGAGTTATTTAGTCATTTTGTTTAGAAAGAGAAAGAGATAAAATAATATCCATACGTCTGGAAAAACAGCTTCTGCACGTTTCATTTACAGCAGAAGAGAGAGAATTTCGCTGTGAAATCAATTTTATAGGTTGGATATGTGGAGATTTCTCCCCATCATGCGGTATCATGGGGTATAAGAGAAAGCGATTCTGAGGGAATTTCTCTGACTTCTATCAATCTAGAGAATTATTTTTGACAGATTTATGACAATGGGAAAGCAGATTAAACAAATTTTATGAGCGTGTGATCTAATAAATAAAAGGACAATTTGGAATTGGATCAGGAAATAGAATTGAACTCCTTTCTTATCAATTAGAGAATGGTAAAAATGAGCGAAATTTAAATTAGTTTTATGTAAAATCCTTATATGCATTATTTATATATATATACATAAATGTTCATAAAGCTGAATATATAGATGTTAATTTGAAAATTGTTGATCAATTGATATGTAATAATGTTTATGATGGAAGGGACAATTATAATTTTTTGTGAATAAAGCATATTCCATTCAAAGCATTTTAAATCTATCGATTTTCAGGAGAATTTTATATAATTATATCCTACCTACTATAATCTTAATTCAATAATATGTGAGGACTATTTTTTAATTATTTAAACTTACTTTTTATCAATCTTTTTCTTATTTCGCTTTAATGCATTCCATAATTACGCATTTCAGTTTTAAATGGTTTTAGTTATATGTAATATTTGTTTTTTTTAAATGAATATTTTTCTTTGTATATAGTTATTCTATTTCGCTCGTGAATCTAGAATCACACCTTTTTTCATAAAGCTATGACTGAAGAAAATGTTTGATCATTAATACTAGAATACGATAAGCCGATGTCCTAATTTATTGGCGATATTACAAAGATTTATTCCCAGAGTATTTTATTTTTAAAAGATATCAATTTTTCAGTTTCCTATCATTGCATATTTGTATCTTTTTAATCAGAATTATTTTTCGTAATTTTTATTTTTTCCTACTTTTAACTTTAATTTTAAATCATATTTAACCTACATAATTTTTAATTATATATATATATATATATATATATATATATATACAATAGAGGGCAAAATTTAGCAATTCCTATACAAAAGTTTGTTTTATATTGTTTATGGCTCAAAATTCTTCTGTTTTTTGAGGGAGTTGCAGGGATGTATTAACATTAAATTATGTATTAATGTAAAGATAATCGTATCAGAAATGTAAGTCAATAAAGTTTGCTCAGTTATTTCTATTCTAACAAGCATTGTAACCAAACAACCAAAAAAAGGAAACACAACGTACTTAGGTACTTTTTCCACATTTGAATGTTGTCAATAGTCAAAGAGTTTAAAGAATCTATCAAGTATCAGCTTATTTTTGCAATCAGCCAAGCATATCGTAGTAAGATTCTGTCAATGTTAGATTACTGCTATCAAGTTGGTTAATACTTGTGTTCTTCAAATAAGTGTATTATCAGAATGTTTACTTTCATTCAGTGCAATTACAAAATATAAAATTAAATTAATGGTATAAAAATTTATTTAGTCACCCAGAAAGCGATGTGAAATTGCACTGTTAAATAAAAATGCCTAGAGTTATTAATAAATTAACATCAGCAGCTTAAAAGACACGAGCATTAACTTCCAAAAATTAATACAGCGATACGGGCATTAACTTCCATTTCCGAAACCTATAGGTTCTCAGACAATTATACAAAATTCATCAAAAATGAGCAGTTGCTTCAATAAGAAATAGTAAAATTTTGACAATTATTAGTTTTTGAAATTCAAATTTCAATTTATGTTCCTTAGTTAGATGGTTTTTATTAGTACTCAATAATTCTCCAGTTCAAATATAAAAAAAAAATCTTATAATCTGATAAATATGACTAATGAGAAAAGTAAAGTTCCTTACGTTGAAGTAAAAGTTAAAATGCATTGTACTTTTGACTATAAATTTCTTAAATAAGACTTTAAAAGCTTGAAGAAAATTAATTCATGAGCTTTAAAAATATTTTCGTCTTCAAATTTTAAGAAATTCTTTCCCTTTAATTAAATACAAAATTAATTTTCTTCTGCAATTTGTCCTAGATTTATTTTGTCTAATTTATATTTACAACTTGGGTCTAATATGTATAACTTTTGAAGAAAAAATTCAAAAAATTTAACTGTTTTATGCAAATTTGCAAAAGTATTTTCGGGTTTTTTTTTTGTTGAATCTTTTTACATCGAATTAAAACTTATAGATTGACAAAAATAGTTAGTTTTAAGAGTAATATTAAATTAAAATCCATTTGAAATAATTATGATTTCAATTTCAATTAATGCGAGTTAGTCTTGATAAATTTAACAAATATTAAGTTGCATAAAAAGGGAAAATTTCAGAATTAATAATTAATTAAAACACTAAAGTATTTAAGCAATATTTTTTAGCAAAATGCTTATATTTCCCCAGAATCTAACTATTCGTGTTGTATAAAATAATTATCTATGTACTTTGTAACTGCTTATGTAAAACATCAAATGAGAAAATAATATGCTAAGAGTTTTTCAAATTTATTTTTAAGTTATTCAAATTGAACGCACGTAGAACTGTCTTTCCTGCAACTACTTATACAAGACGGGCAAACATCATCATCGACTATACCCTAAGGTATTCCACAAGTTTTTTTCATGCGAAAGATTTGCTTTCTTTTCAATTACTAACCAGATAAAAAAAATCCGGTTCTACTTCTTTGCATTTTTTACAGGACTAAATTTCCTTAAATTAAATTTAAAATTGTAAAAATATTTTTATGTAATGTTTTTTGTTTTAAAAAATTATCTAATATATACATTAATTCATATGGGAAATATTCTTTAAATTCAGTCATATACAAGATGTTTCGAAACTCGGAAAATGTTTAAGCTGTGATAGAAAACATTTAAAGAAGTAATTTTCATCCAACAATACATAAACACTTGCTCTCCGCCTATGCATTTCAGATTGAAAATTGCTTGTTTAGATGTTTTCTATCACCCCTTAAATTTTTGCACATGAATTTCGAAACATCCTGTGTAAATGAAATTTCCGAAATATTTTCTTCGATTAATATGGATTTATTACTGATTTTAAATTTCTAATATCAATATTTTGTACAAAAATATTAACTATTAAAAACTAACACAAAGTAAATTTTTAACTAAATATATTCAAATTTTTTTAAAAAAAATGTTCCATAAAATTTCTTTAATATGCATTAAAAAGCATTTATCATACATAAATGAAAAAACAAAACGATTCACATAATTTTTTCAGGTTTTAGTAAGTATAAAGAAATATAAGAATTTAAAATAAAAATGCTGAAAATCCACATAAAAAAAAGATTTTTTATTTTTTACTGATAGAAATTTATTTCCGTAAATTTTTGATTCCTTTAACAACTTTCTCCATTTTTTTGAAATTACTTTACAAATATTGATAGTAATTTTGTAATTTTTAAAGCAGGTTTATTATATATAATGACCAAGTCAAATTAATTTTTTTGCATTCTTAAATGAGTTTTCCGTTGTATTTATGAAAATTTAATAGTTTTAATATTGAAATGCATGTTGAAGTATATAAACTTTTTTCAGTTCTCTTAGTTCTGTCAATATCTTTCAGTATTTTTACAGATCATATTTATCCAATAGTCATGAGTTATTTTATATTATAAATTTTAAATATTCAAATGGCATTCTTTACTCGATTTTGATATGTTACATAAAATAATGTAATTTTAATTGAGCGTAATCAGTTAAAGCCCAAAATCTTTTAGCCAAAATTTGAATCCATTCTTTTAAGGGGACTGGGAAAGCCCTATCTCTCCCATGTTAAATACGCCAACTTTATTTACTTTTTTCTTAGAAATGGTACACAATAGAATTATGAAATTTTTATGGAAGTCAGAATAACATGTTTTGCATACTTTAATTAGCTATTTTCTTTCTAAGTAGAATAGAAAATTTTTCTTATTAATTATTTAATCTTTCTTAAATTGGCATTTTTTGGCACAATTTCATAGCATAAAATAAGGGGACTTAATAATAAGGGGATAAAGGAATAAATAATTCTCAAAAAATCATCAAACCCCTTCTTAAAGTAAGTAATGTAACATAATATACATTTCATTAAAAAAAAACTGAATTCTTAGATATTGAAAAAATGGAATCTGAACCTGAAAAATCTATGTTTTGAGAAAATCGCTTTTAAGGATCTCATTCATAACTTTTAATGTTGACTAAGAAGTTAAATTCAATAAACTCCTGCTTTGTATGAAGGATTATAACCTTCTTTAACCTTATAAGAATTTTTAAGTTTCCTTTTTGTATGTTTATATATTTTTTTGGTATTTTTTTCGATATTTGGATAGCTTCCGTTCTCTGTCGATAATGCGTTTTTTGTCTAATTCCTCCACACTTAACACATAGTGATGACCTGGATGAATTTCATTTCTGCATAAAGTATGGCACTACTTCACACAATAAAGCAAGAGACATAGTCAAAAACATTAAATTTTAAGAGTTCAGTGATCACAAATATAGTTTTTGTTACACGATTCCAGATGAATTACTTACAGATTCATTAAGATTCTGTGTTTTAGCATAAAGGCATTTCCTTAGAAGCTCTAGATTTACCTAATATCTAATTACAAGCTTGGTGACTTCCATTATTGCTAGAGAAATATACATATGCTTGATGTGGCCATACGTTTTGTCTTTTACTTGAACACGATAAAAACCACATCAGCTTTTAGATCCAATTGGACAGAGTTTTTACTCATTATTGGACATTATTTCATCACTCGATAGCAAATGAAAATATTCAGCTCAAAACAGCTTGCTGTATTTCTGAAGGGATCCTACATTTCCAAAAGGTCTGTAATTCTTATGCAAGGTCTACTCGCTTTTTTACTCACACAAATATGCTCCCATTACAATTTTCGTAAGCAGAAAATTGATACAAAACATACTTCAAAACATATAATCGTATAATATCGTATCCAGAATTTGTATTTTTATCATATTCATTATACTTAAAGAATAGCTTAATTTGGCACTTATACAGTTTCAACATTATCATTCGGTTCAATAACAGTCTCAGTATCACTAATGGTTGACTTTCCAACACTTATACTGTTTTTAATATACTCTTATTTCGTGGTATTCTAAATAAGTTTGCTAACTCTTTTACACCAGTAAATACTATTTGATGAAGAAAATATAGCGCAATCTAAGTGTGCAAGACAAGATGCACGAAAAAAAAGTGTTTTAAAATGTTTGATACTTTTGTAGGATATGTGCGACAACAAAGGTTGTTATCCCAACACTTAAGAATCACGCAAAGAACAATGCAAACAGTTAAAAACTATAAAAAAAAACTATTTCAATTAATTTTGTTGTTGTCAATTATTCAATCGTAAGAAAATTAGGAAAGTTAAATAGAGATAATAATGTATGTAAAGCATAAAATGAGGTGCCACGCCACGAGAGAAGAAGTTTGCTTGCATTAGTCAGGCTCTTTAAAAAGTGAACAATTTGTGAAGTGCTTTAGAAAGAATAAAAATCCCGGTACTTTT
>BMAW01022497.1:0-16128 GCA_019974015.1 Nephila pilipes
AATTTTCTTTAACGTTTTAAAAATCACGTTTAATATAAATGTTTTTTGTAAAAAAAATTTAATAAATTAAATTTTTTGTAAAATTTTGTAAATTTTTCTAAAATTTTAATATAAATGTTTTGAGTAAAATTTTTGGTCCTTAGTATTTGTTTTCATCAAAGTTACACCTAGAATTACAAACAATATTTAAGATGTATAACATTTACATTACATACATAAACAGAAAATATTAATTTCAACGTTAAGAAGGAATCATGCTTAAATAAACGAAATTTGAAAACTTATTTACATACCCGAAAAATTAATTGTAAAATTCCGTATTGGTTGAATGAGAATGACACTATGTCGCTACTACAAATGTAAATAATGTTTACACTATACAATTTAAATTCATGAAGTCTTATTTATTTCCCATATTTTGACAGAGCTACATTTGGGCTAAGAATGTCTCTTTGGTTACGAATAAGGTTACTGAATTTGAACGAGATCATGTAAAAAACGCAACGAGAGTGATAGATAAATTCTTTTATATTATAGAAAGTCTAGCAAGGTGTATCCATTGTGCATTTTTTGGCAGTAGTGGTCACAGGAAGGAACTATCTCAAGACGACAATTTGCTGGCTGCATGTGGACCATTATTGAGTATTATTGTACTGTATTCACCACAGGGTTGCTGTTTGGCTATACAGTTACATCTGCAGGGAAATTTGCTTCTTGTTGGTAACTGAGTGTCAAGCAGAGAAATGTTACAAATTGATTACTTGAGGAACAAGTCTCAAGTCAGACGATCTATAGAGACCATGGAAATAACTAGCAACTGAACTTCCATTGTTTGCAGAGGAAGGGTTATTTAATCAGATGAGAGCTCACAAATTACATACAGATATAAAATAATCATGATTACTTCATTTGACACATTTAATGACCATTTCATATATTTAAAATTTTAACGAAATTTTAATTGTCAGCAAATGAATATATGAGTGAAAAACATTTTATTATATGTTCATAAATCCTTACTAGTATACGCAATTATTATTGTTTAAGGTAACATAAGCCTTCTTCAAACAATTTTTTTGTTAAAATTATCGTTTGTCACTTCTTTGCATATTTCATATTAAAAATCAATCCCATATCTTTAAGAATATATTTAAGTTTTGTTTCTATTTTGTTTTTTAGAAATTGTCTGCAGTTGCTTTTTAATATTATTGATAACTAATAGCTTTTTCTCTCTGCCCGAAAAGGTCTAAGAAATTCATTTTTTCAAAACTTTTTCATCATTTAAATCATGAAATCTAAAAATCTCTACTGATCAGTTAAACTGAAATTATACATATATATTTCAAATAGAATAGACTATTCTTGTAAATTTTTGTATTTAGTAGAAGGGTTCTTATGTTACAAAAAGGGAACCTGAAAATAAAAAGTTTAAGGAAAATTTAGTGTTCTGAGCTACCATAGCTTCTTTGCTGGGGCTTTATTATCAAAATTATAATCTATATATTCTAGATAATTTTATTTTTGTATTGCTTAATTTACAAAATATCAATATACATTTATTTTCTTTGGGTACCATGTTTTGATTATTTTTTGCTTATATTTGTATAAAATGCCCTTTGACAGTAAAATTGTGCATTAACAATAATTTTTTTTTGGTGTTTAGTTTCTGAAAGTCCTTACATTGTCATAAGATTACATATAGCAAATTTTACATTAAATTTTAAAAAAATTCTTAAAGGTGTATTGTTGTAACTAACTATTTTTAAATTATTTTTAACTTACTTAAACTATTTTTTAAAGCATAAGTTTATAAATTGTGAATGATTCAAGTATATATTGCCATGCACATTTTAATTATAAAGTTTCTTTATAGTTTTATTAATCGTAATATTATCAGTTTAAAAGTGGTCATAAGAAATGCATGTTTTAATGTTTATATAAGCTTGTTGGAAACTGGATGTTTAATAATTATTTAAATCATTTTAATAAAAAAAATGAAGAGCCATTCCCTCTACAGACTTTTTCCACCGTTTCAAATCTTTGAACTTATGAAAGTTGAGCTTGTAAAGTCTATTTTCCCATTACCTACTCAAACAAAAAAAGATAAATAATTAATTGCATTAACAAAAATCATTCTTGTTACCGGAATTCATTTCCAATTATCTAGTTTCATTCTAAAACTAATTAATCTTTCATTGTAAATTAAGCCCTCGAAATTTCAAGCCAGAAAAGAGAAGTTTCTCGTAAATAGAATAATCCTCTGACAATAAAAATTAAATTTACTGCCTCGAAAGAATACGTAATTAAGTTGACTCCTTCTGGATTCACCATGCTAATGAGTGTTAAGTAAAGAACATGATGATAGTGTGACTGTTTTCGATTTAGTCGATTTTATTAGAAGCTTTTTTTTATCTTGTAAATGGAATTAGCTTTTGTCACCGCTGTCGCGACGTAATTGATAATTAAGAATTTCAACACAAAAACTAAATATCATATTGTTTCGTATTTATATTTCGGAAAAATATCTAGATAATTAAATTATTATATGTGTTACATAATGACTATTGTCATGCTAGTTAAAAATTTCAAACGTAATCCTACTATAATTGCGTTATTTTAAAGCAGCATTTTAAAATGGATGTTTCATTATTTGTAAGGATTTGTAAGACACTTATATTTTTTAACTTAAATAATGGTATTTATTTAGATGGAAATTACATCATTATAATTATATATAAAATGGTTAGCTAGTAAAAAAAAATTTAAATGTATGTTATGAGACCATTATGAAGAAAAACTGGAGTGTTCACATGTTGGATTATTGAACATAAAACTACCAAAATCTATTTTAAAGAAATGGAAATATTTTTAAATGTAATGAACATGATTAATTCTATAATATACATTTACAACTCAGTTATTTAGTCCCATATGAAAACGTTTCTTAGAATTTTTTTTTTTTTTTCAAATAACTTCACAATGAAATGATACATTAAAAGATGCATTAAATCATCAGTAATCAATTTTTTTTGCCCTAATTTCTTTCTTTACTTTATAAAAAATAGTTTTTACTAATTTTTTGATCCAGTATCTTATGATTAATTTAATAACTTCCTAATGCATGGAAAAGATTTATACCAGATAGTAGAAATTTTAAAGACAGTAATTACTACCATGGTAAAGAACTAACTTATTGTTTTGAAATTTAGAAACCCTATACAAAAAACAGAAATTGTGCAAATAGTTTTGTTATTATGTTGCCTGGAAGCTCAACAAATATTCACATATGTCTTTTATAATGGTAAAGAGGCATTCGTAAGAATAGCAATTATTGTTTAGTTTTTATGGTATTGTTTTACATAAACATTTTATCTTCAGAATGCAATCTTATATTATTACATTTCCTTATTGTTTACATAAACAACTCTTTAGGAGAAAAATTTTGTTTTCATGTACATATTTTATTTATCAACAGTAAAATAAAATATAATATAATTTGTATTACAGAAGTTTCGTTTAACTTTATCAAATGTTTTGAGAGTAATTTTATTTAGAAACAAACCTTAAGTGTGTATGCTAATACAAAATTATCACTCTCGTCGTTATATACTGATTGATGATATCAAAATGGTTCTATGTCTGAATTTTTTCTTAAAAGTGATTAACTGCTTTGCTTCATCATTTATTTATCATATTATTATACTTCATTGCACATACTTAAGCTTACATTAGTCTTGCTCAAAACATAAACGTTATTTTACTTGATAAAAAAAAATAAAGTGCAACTTATTTCAAGTAATAAAATATTTTCCCGAAAAAGTTTAGAAAATTATCTAGTATCATCGCTTTCAAATTTAAGTACCCATTAATCAAGCAAATAATTCATATTAAAACTCTTAAAATCTTTACGAATCCAGAAAGTAGAATGATCAATATAGTTTTAAATTTTGTTCTCTGGATTAATGTAAATAGATCAGTTGCAAAACTTTTAGTATTTGTTTCATTATTTTTCATGGGTAAATTACTCTGACAGCCTTTACGTGTTTTACGAAACAATTGTGTAAAAAACTTTGAATTTATTCTTTAATATATGACGATAGTAATACAGCTAATCTTATTATATTTCAGCCAAAAAAGTATTGAGAACATTTCATGCATCTCTTTGACGTAATGTTAATCCCATGGAATTACGACTTATATTCCTCACATCTTTACTTATTTGTCTGGTTTGAGTGCGAATAAATGACATATGAAAGAGCAAAAAACACAAATGAATGTTTCTAGAAATTACTTTTTCCTCCTGATGTTTAAAAAAAAAAAAATATTTTTAAATATTTTTTGTAAAAGCCGAGAGAATTTGTAAGCGAATCATTACGATAAAGGTAAGAATATTTTAAAAAATCGGAATACAAGTAATTCTTAAAAATATTCACTATTTTTTGTTTGCTCTTGCATGCACCTTTACTGCATTCAAATAGATAAAATAGTAAAGATGTGAGAATTCTTAAAGGCGAAATTCTTTATGATTAACATTACGTCCAATGAAATCAAATGTCGTGGATTGTGGGTGGCGCTCAGAGGACATAGAAAGCGTGGAAAATAGGGAGTTTTGTAGGCCATTGAATTTCGCTGATACTGCACATAAAAACAGGAGCCCACGGTACTTATATAACGTTTGAAATTATGTTGACAAAAAATATTTTATGTTGTTTTCCAATAAAAAATAAACATGTAATGTACCTCACTTATACTTTTTTTTTCAAATATGAAATTCAATCAGTATTGGACCTACACTGTAATATGATATCATAACAAATTAATTTCTTTGATGGCAATTCACTTCGATACCTATATTCATGAAAACCATGTCTGTTATACGATGTATTTTAAGAATAAATATAACGCCACAGAAAAATATACTTCAACGTAAAATAAAGAACCTTAAAAATATTGAAGTAAAATTAGATTAAAAAAATATAAATTTTTTAAAAGTTTGTCCACCAGGAAAACTTTAACTTAAGAAATACAAAGCTATTCTGAGAGTATATATGTTCCATGTGTCAATATGCTGGACAAATCTTTTGCAGAATGTACTACAGCTCAAGAGAATAAAAAAAAAAAAAAATACGAGAAACTGATAAACTACTAGAAATTCAACTATATCATACCAATAATATAATGTAACTAACTGAAATTTTTGTTATGTTTTTATCATATGAAATGCCATAACCTCTCTTACAGTTTTCAAATAATAAATACAAGAAATCTCCTGCAAAAATATCATCTTAAGCTGGTGAACCAGCGAATACCTGAAGTAGTCTGAGGGGATCAAAATATTAAAAAAATCAAAAAACCATGTCTTAAAGTAAGACAAACTCAGGAAAAAAAGATGTAATCTTTAAATATAGCAGATAACATTTTGAACATAGTGAAAATTCTCTTTTGGAGCTTTTAGTAACTTCATATTATTTAAGAATGCTTTAGAAATCATTTTCAAACTTTTGTTCTTTTAATCAGTGAAATATATTTAGTTGATGTAAGTCCTCACGAAATAAAAAAGAAACATACATAAAAAAAATTGAACATCATATTAACGTAAAAAAAATTAGAGAGACAACAAAATCCAATTGTTTTGTGAAGAAATATATATATATATAGAAGAGACAGATATATATATATATATATATATCTATATATATATATATATATATTCATATATACATATATATATATATATACGATCCAATATATACAAAAATAAAAAAAATATTCTTCATATTTCAAATAGTGATTATTTTAATAGTATTGAGAGACGATATGATTTCTCATTGATCTATCACGTGTTCCTTTAATTTTCATTTTCTTTAAGAACCACATATATTTATATCTCAAAGTAAAAATATTTTCAGTACAGATTTACAGAAAATAATGTTTTAAAACAAAAGTAGGTAAGATTCTATTTTGAAAAGTAGAAGTTTAATATATATTCAATCTAATTTTGACGGAAATCCAGAATGGTTTTACCAACTTCAGATTTAGAAGCAACACGAGGATTAACAGAAGGACCCATTTTGAACGCTGTCGTCTCAAGGGACTTTCACCATACTTTAGCTGGCAATCTCTTCTCCAAACTTGTGTGTCAACAGGAGGATTTTGAGCCTCTATGTCTAATTCTTGAATTGGACACTTTTGCTTTGAGCCCCTGTAATTCATATTCATACATTCTATCAAAAGATAATTCTTTTTAACCCAATTGGTGAATATAATACTTTCAGAATTAAAGCACCATGGAAAGATAAATAGTTAAATTTGTATCTTTTTCTGTATTGTGTCAAAATAATAGCTAAAATTGTTACAGTCTCTAAAGGACAGATTAATAAAATATTAAGAAAGCAAATTTTTTAGTTTAAAATAATAGGCATATGCATATATTTGACATTAAACAGTTATCTTAGGTATATATATATATATATATATATATATATATATATATATATATATAGAAAAATAGGTAAACCTCTTTTAATTGTTAAATACTACAGGCGATGAATTAACCACATTACATCACATAAACTCGAAAAATCACGTAGTTAAATGAATATTATGCAATGACATTTATTAAGGAGAACTCTCACACAATAATTTTAATATCAACATTCCTTAAAATAAATTTTGAAAAAATCAAGTATTTTTTTATGTGAAACCAATTTTATGAGAGCAAGTAGGAAAAATGTTTTATTAGAGAGTTAATAAGGTTTTTTTACCAGGCCAGATACATACTTACTCATTCAATTTCAATCCTCTAAAAATAACTTATTAATGTTTTTATTTTATTGTTGTGAAGAATGATTTATCAATATAATTTTTAGCTAGCATTTTTATTATTTATTTGTTCATCTTTTATTCTCTTAAACCACAAAAAACCTCCATTTGCTTCTTCTAATAAATACGGTCTCTTTGAACACTTAATTCCTCTATTTTAAGATGATAAACACAAAGACTTTGATCTATTAGACATAGCATTAATTCATTGAAGGAATTTTAAATTTTCCTTCAAAATGTAATAAAAACTTTAACAGAGTAGTTTTTTAAGTTTCACCTTTGAAGAAAAATATATTAAAAAATTTGTGCTATAAGAAATTTTTGATCTCATAATGCCAAATAAACTCCTAAATACTGTTCTTTCTAATAAGTGAAAACAAATACATTGTAGAAGTATTTAAAATGACATATCGAATTACAGATGATGTCCTAGGTATTAAAAAAAACATGAACTTGGTAATGATTTTAAAAGTATTGTTGTTCAGACTTCAAAGTTGTTGTCAGTCCGATATTACTAGGAATTTTCAAAAAGTATGTTATATTAGAACACAATCAAATACACTTTATTATTGAGAACTCAGTATATATAATATATTGCACATACATCACATTTGTTTCTCTACTTTTCCTATCGTCGCATCGTCAGCTCCTTTGGTCTTGAACCATCTTTTAACTGCTACTTCAACTCGGCCAGCGTTGTAAAATTGTTTTTGTCCACTGTTTTTTTTGAGCTGGCCGAACACAGTAAGACGTAATAGATCGGGACTGTACCGTGGATGCTGCCAGAGCAATATTTAAAACAAGTGAATCAACCCCTGTGTTGTGTGCGTTAGAAATTCCTTGCATTGTCCTGTAATGTTATCATCGTTGTCGTGTAAGACGATTGAATGTCTTTGGTGTAACTTTCTCAATTCCTTGTTTTTCGGAATTTTCTCCATGAATTCTTCTTACTGTTTCCTGCAATACGATTCAGCAGTAATAGTTATGACTTTCTTGCAGGACTTGGTGTAGATAAATCTTCGCAAAAAAAATTGGACCCATGTGACTTAATTCACTGATGGAAGGAAATTGGATATTCTCATATCTAATGTGTCACCATTGCTGGGGTCTTCCTTGTTTTATCTGTTAAATCTTGTGCAAACATCTATGCAACTGCTGGCACCATTTCAAAATGGCTGTGTTTCAATGCATGTGTCTTACATTGCTGATGTTTCACGATGAATTCCTACCATGAAATATTTTATTTCAAAAAATCATACTATTGTACTTCAATGTTGGAGAAAGTTTTGCTGATTTCGAATTTACTTGTATTACACGACAATAGAAAATTAATTATATCCAAATGAGATTATATCATTGATGTTTAGATTTTATTAACGTACTTAGAAGCAACAATGAGTTATATAAGCAGCAACCTAGTAATTTTGAACTCGGTCAAGTGACGTGAACGACACTCTGAACTGGCACCCCTCTCCTAACATCCACACCACGCCAACGGGAGGACTTTTGGGACCCCGAAAAGATTTCACTGTGCACGCCCTTATTACACGGCAGTCTTGGTGACCAAGGATCGAACGGCCAATCAGCCATTCTATATCCAAGAAAACCACCTCCGGCCATTCCGCATTCACAGGAAAACCAATTTGGTCATTAGTCTAATGACCTTGACCACAAGGTTACCAGCTCCACTGTCTTTCTTTAAAGCCTGGAATCTCTACTATCGTCCGCGAGAAAGCTTCTGCTCTTGTTTTGCAATGCTACAATTTATAGAGCACGCGTAAATTTCTATTTCTTCAGCACCCGTTGTTTCAAAATTCACTTAGAACTTCGATTTTTTTTTCATATACTGATATATTTTTTAGTAATTTTACTGATTTATATAGTCAAAATGTTTGTATTTCCATTGAGTTAAAAAAACGGACAGGAATTTTCACTGATATATTTGCTTTTAAGGTATCATTTTCAAGAAGTTCCAGTACAAAATAATTTACGCTTCATACGTAAGCCAAATGCAACAAAATATAGTAACCCAGCCGTATTTATGATAGCTATACCGTATATTTTGAGAACAAAATTAAAGAGTTTTGCAGTTTTAAAATTTTATTTTTATTTTTTCTTTTAATGAACAAAAATTACACCCTTAAACTGCAAGTATTACCTAAATAAGTAAAGTATTTTAATCAGTATGCGTGCTATATTCTTATAGAAACAAAAAAACTGAATTCACAGTGGGTTTCATCATAAAAATGCAAAATATACATTATAAATCACGTCCATACCGAATTGAGTGGCAGTGGTTGTTCAGGTTGTTGCTCTCAATATTGTGGACGTGGTCAAATATCTTGAAAGGGGATTTTGATTTGATCAATATCTAGAGCCTGAGTTCTATTTAAACGCAAACAAAGTAAAATCTTAAAATATATTTTGAAAATAAAGATAAAAATCGGAACAAAAGTACTCCGCACGTATTATCTATTATGGTTTTTCAAATACACTTTCTTTGCTTACTTAAATAGATCAAATCGTAAAAGATATATAATTAAACTCTGGAAATCCCATTGGATTAACATTAATGAAACGAAATGGAGGTAGATGGGAGCCACTGGGTGCCTCTTGGATTTGTGGCTGAGGTTTCAAGGAGTTGCGGGTTCGAGTGTTTGATACACAGTCCTCAGGGACGGGGGCTAATGTAATGTTAACTGTTCGGGGCTCAAAGTCCTCCCATTGGCGTGGTGGAAATTAGGGGAGAGGGGTGCCAGCCAGATGTCGTTCCTGTCACTGACTTGAGGTTCAAATTATGAGGTCCACGTCAGCCCTGCAAGTGTTGCTTCTAGGAGAATACCAATAAAACCAAACCAGTTGACTAAGGAGGGGACCACAAAAAAAATAGTTTTATAATTTACTGAAATTTTTAAAATATTGTTATTAAGCATGGCCAAAAAAACCTAAACTCTTCTAATAAATATGAAAACACACACACACACACACACACACACACACACACACACACACACACACACACACACACAATACTAACACACACACACACACACACAATATATATATAGAGTATATTATTTTTCTAGGGTTGTTAATGTAAATTAAATTGCTATAGCATTTTAAATAATTAGCTGTGCCCAGTAAATACGGATATCAAATTCACAAAAACTGCTGATTGTTTATAAGAAATGAACTAAAAAATGTTTTGGATAGAAGCTGTATAAATAAAATAAAGTTAATCGAAATAATATGACCTTAGATGTATATAACATTAGAAAACATCGTTAATTATCTGGGATACGAGTATATCATTAAAATATATTTTCTGACTAACAGACTTTACCCTTCCAATAAACATTCTAGTTTTTATTTTTGTTTTCGGATTATATTGAAAACTTTTGCAAATCTATGCAATTAGTTTTCCAGACAAACACTTAAATAGTCTGGTTTCGAAATTCACTTTATGCTAACAAGAAAATAAAAGAAACTCGTTTGATTGTAAAGGTTTAATTCAATGTATACTAGTTAGTATCGAACGGAATATATATTTTACACAAATACTTCAAAAGCAGAATATTTTATGAAACATACGTTTCATATTCTAAACTTGTTACTAAGGGAAATTACCACACATATTCTAGACTTTCATATTATTTTATATTTCAATACTGTACATTAACAAAATATTTTAGTTCAGCTCTTATACCTTCAACTATATTTTGAAAAATAAATTTGTTTACTCTATATTTTCAGTTTATAAACACATATTACAATGAATGTTATATATATAATTTGTTTAAATTGATTCACAAGTTACAATTACTTCTACTGTTCTAAGACGAGGTATTTAAGGGAAATGTTTGGAAAATAAATAAACAAATATTTTAAAATTTAGATTTGGAAAAATAAAAATGGATATTTTGTTACATTTACAATAACTCTGACAAACATATATTTCAAAATAAGTCGCATGCTTTCGAAAACATAATTTATTTCAGACAATTAACATCTCTGTTCTTTAAACGTCACTGTAAACCAAGTAAAATAGAAAAATTCTCAAGTATTTCAACATTTATTTTAAAAAAACAAGATTCTTACATCTAACTCGTAAAACGCCATATATCACAATCTCTGTGAATTCTTTAAATTTAATAAAAACATCTTTTTTGAATCAATCCACTTAACGAAATAGAACAAATGGTAAAAAAGTAAATTAAATTCGATGGATAACTATACGTCAGTTTAATAGAAAATTTAAAAAAAAAATAGATCTGAACACCGTACAAAGACATACCTAAATTATTTATACCTAATTAAAGAACTGTTCCACCCCAACTATGGAATAGAGAAAATACAACAGATAGCTAATTCTATTCGAACTAATAGCTTTTGTCTTCAAACACCATTTTAAAATTCTATTACACTCTTTTTCATATTTATGAGCTAAAGATGTGTTCCAATTTGGAGGAAAGGATTTTAAAAGTCAATCTTATTCTGGAAAAGGATCTTATTCTAAATTGAAATGGAATGTTATTTTCAAATGTAAAATAAATGGACTTAGGAAAATAGATAATACAGACTTAACAAGTTAATCAAACTTATTTAGGATTTATCAGTTTATAATATTTAATTCTCAAGTGTAATCTATTACGTAAAATTAAACCGAAATAATTTTGTTAATATTCAACACATATTAGAAATCTAGAAATAACAATTTCTGAAGGCAACAACAACATCTAGAAAAATGATTTCATGATAAACTTTAATTTATTAAAAATGAAAGGAAAATGTGATATTTAATACTATATACATAAAACGTGTACCGAAATATTTAATTATTAAAGAAAAAATTTACATAACACTTTAACTTGACCTTTCAAATTTCATATATATATACACTGGTGTGCAAAACTTATGCAACATGTGTTTTGTTTGTCATAACTTCACGAAAAATTATCTGAGAGACATGACACTCAGAAATGAGAGACAACATTTTGTACTTAAACGACGACGAAAACACAATAGAGCAAAAATAAACGCGAAACATATAGTATGGAATCAAGGAAAAAAAAGCTTTATTGAACACCTAGCATCGTTACACTTGATTGTCTGTCCAAGAAGTAGAAAAACAATCAGAAGTGCCTTAGTATCGGATATGCCCTCCCCTTATTACAATGGTTGCTTCATACCATCTCTCCAAACTCAGCACCAGATTCTAAAACTGTTCTTGGTAGTTAGCGTGCCCATTCTTCAATCAGCATCCATTTCAGTTGTTGAGTGTTTCCCAGAGAATGTAATCGCGTCGCAAGGCATCTGTCCAAAGCATTCTACACATGTTCTAAGGGATTTAAATCAGGAGAAAACGCTGGCCAATATATTCGAGTGATATCTTCACTTTCTAGTAGCTGCTGAACATCATCAGTCCAGTGTTTCAGTGCATTGTCATCCATAAAAACATAAAACTAAATATGGTCCAATAGCACCTCGGAACAAACCCACATGGGAAGCATTACTTTCTTGCAATAGCCATCTCCTGTTATAGAAAGTTCCAGTTTTGCTCTATATTTAAGCTCTTTCAGGAACGTTCGTTTTGTCACCAAATCGGTCACCGAGGTTGATGTGTCATGGCTTAAACTTCCCTTGACCGACTTATAAAATCTCTATAAGTATCTCTTTATTTTATAAGAGAAGCGTTTTAGGGAAACTTCATCTCTAGATCGTAGCAATATGTATCGAGTTCAAATTTTCATTACTGAATACCTTCTGTTATTGATATTAATTCGTTACCAGCATGGAAAATTTGTATTCCTATTATAATTAAGACAGGCAATATGCGAAAATTGCATATAATTTAAATTATGAATTTATTCGAAACTTAAAAGCAAACAATTAAATTTTTGAACAAATTTTTTTATTTGTTTACAATTGCCAGCAATTAAAGAATATTTCTTATCTTTATCAGAAAGACGCATGTAATAGCTACTGAGGTGATTGAATGATATCAATTTAAATGTCTACTTTCCTTAATTCTTACTACTTTTATTCTTGACAATAATTCTTAAACAATATTGCTAAAATATACTAAAAGGCAGCCATGAAATCCTTAAGAATGTGAGTATTATATAAATGATTTCTCGTTAAGAAAAATTTAATTAATTTCATTTTAATACATTTGTTTGCTATTATTTACTCAGACAATATTTTAAATAATTTCGAAATTTTAAGATACTTGCCCCATTAGGTGCGAATAAAATGGTGAAAGAAAAACACTTTTCATAATTTTAAATAGATTTCTTAAATGTTTTTACCCTATTTTGTTTTGTACAGCTTTTATATTGTAGTTTATTTAAAAATAGATTCTTTAGTAATAATCCACGACATAAACATGTATTGAAAAAATAAGAAAACTTAATCTTACAATTATAAATTGCCTTGTTACGCAATACCTTACAAATTGATGATTTAATAACTTTGTATAATAATAAGAAAAAAACCAAATTAAGCTTTTTAGTGACGAATGTTTAATTTCTTGTTGTTACTTTGTTCTTTCTTATTATTTTACTTAATAATCTTCGGTTAGAAAAAGCTAATAGTGTTAGAATTCATTAACAATAATTTATTTTAATATTATTTGATCATTGTTTAATTCTTAAATGATTTTTATGCTTGCTATTTTGGTAATAATATTACCCGTAAAAAACAACTCTATCTTGAAAGATTAACTTTTAGAAATAAATACGATAATTAATTATTTCCACATATCTCTCTTTGTATTCCCATCGTTATCTTCTGAATATCAAAAAAAAAAATTCTGTAGCACCAAAATACTGCCTAGGTTTTACAGAAAAAGAATGAGAGCAAACGATTATTCGTTAAAATTGGAATTATTAAATTAAATAAAAAAAAATGAAAACAAACGAATAATCATTAAAATAAATGGTAATATCTATATATATATAAGCGAAATACCACTGACTGACTCATCACGATATCTCTAAAACTATACAACCGATTGACTTGAAATTTGGTACAGTTACTCATTTTGCGATGTAGACGCTCACTAAGAACGGATTTTACGGAATTCTAATCCTAAATGTAATTTTCATCCAATAATCTTTTCTTATCCATTGGTTATGTCATTTTTGGCGACTTTATCGCTAAAAATGATATGACCGACGCCAAACGGAGTATATTTTTTTTATATGTTTACTGTGTATTGCTACCAATTCAGTTTACTTGGCGAGATTTGCGCGTGCGAAATGGAAAATACCAAATAATTTAATATTGATGCGCTGATGGAGGATGGATTTATCACCAAATATCTTCCACCGCCAAGTCGAAGCATTTCAATGACCTTGCATTGTGAATTTTAAAAAGCTATACTATGGTAACCCCAGCTGACTTCCGCCCGCTTTGCTCAGCAAAAAATAATTTTTTATTGTTGTGGAACCTAGACGTAAGTTTTAAATTTATGAGAAAAGTATTTTATTATTAATAATGATTGATAAATTACATTTGTAAATCTAAACGCAATCTTACGAAGATATTGAAGTTGGCTTTTAACAAATGAATAATAACGGTATGTTATTCATATCATTGATAAAAAAAAAAAATAAGTAGCTGTCAAAATATTTATTGCGATGTACGCATTAACTGTAACCTAATGTAAACATTTTGCAAAAGTTTTGTTTTTGTATTTTGGCAATTTTTAGTTTATGGTTTCTAGGAAATAAACGTTTTTGTTTTTTTAAAATGGCTGGATATTTTATCGTTTTCAGAATACAGAATTATTTTTAATGATATGATTTTTTAAGAGCTATTCTGTCTATTCAAATGCGGTTTTAGATATGCTGCTAGCGTAAGAGTTATCCCTATGTAAAAAGGATAACGTAATACGGGTGATTTCTTGCTAAATTTTTTTACTATACTTTATCTTTTTGTAAGTATTTTTTGTTGAATTTTTAAATAATTTGATTTTAAAAAATTAATTATATTTTTTAACTTGAAAAGTATTTCATTGTAGGTTAATACAAATTGATTTTTCTTATTTACTTTTCAGTTATAGTTTTTAATAATGGATGTTGAATATATTTGGATAGATAGAATACCTACTCCTTTCAAAGTTTTTAAAATTCTTGGCTACGGAGCAAGTTTATTTTCGTCTCTGTCTTTGCTGGTGTTCGGTGACATATCGATGGCGTATAAAATGAGAAATATTATCGTTTCTCACATGTTTAACAACTGGTATCGGTTTAAATGCTACACTCAAATGCTACCTGGCGCTCCTTATAATACTAACGATTTATATTTTACCGAAAGGTGTAAACCAAACACGTATGGATCTATTTGCGAAATTATGGCGGTGGCAGAGCTATTTCCCTATCAGTTCGAAGTGTATCAAGGCGTCTGCCTTATAGCTTCTGTTGGTGAAACAATTCAGAGAAAAAAAAAATTACGTTTTACGGGAAACTATAATAGTGGACATTTTGATGTTTATATTGAAATAGTTGGATTAACAAATAAAAATAAAGTTAATCTTGGTGATGATAATGTGAAACAAAATGAAGAAAATGTGTCATCTTTAGTGTTTCATCCTCAAGAAAATGTATCTATGCTACTTTCAAAGACTCAATCAATATCTAACATTAATTTATCAAGTTCAAGTGAATAGATTATTAATGATATAATATCTCTTCAATTAAATAAAGGTAAAAAAAAGAGGAAAAATATTCACAAATTCAATTAGATATGAACAAGTAAGACACGCTGCTGAAAGTATACTCAAAGTCATCTTGAAATACATAGAGAAGTTGCTTCAAAATATACTAAAAGCCATCCTGAAGTACATAGAGCAGCAATACGAAAATACTTTTCTAATAACCCCCCTATGAATCAGGCAGCTGTAATTAAATGCAATGAAAAAAGATCAAAAGTTAAATTAGTGCCTTGGATTTCTAAAGCTTTGGTTTTAAATATATATAACAGATATTGACTATTTAAATGATCAAATCGCAGATAAAAAATATCAGAAAACGTTTGTCCTGTTTGTAGTGCCATGCTTTAAAATTGATAGAAGAACCTCCAGGAATGTGCTGCAGCGGTGATCAAGTCCAAATTCCTGCTATTAGATCCTACCCTGAACCTTTGAATAGTCTTCTTAACCATAAGGATCAGCTTTCAGAATATTTTCTTTCTATAATTATTTTGAACCACGGTCAAGTGACGAGGACGACAACTGAGCTGGTACCCCCCTCTCCTAACATCCACACCACACCAACGGGAGGACTTTGGGCCCCGACAGATTTA
>BMAW01022499.1:0-44985 GCA_019974015.1 Nephila pilipes
AATTAAATTTAACTTTCTAACTTTTCCTATATTTTTAATGCTTCTAGTGGGAAACTCATCTTATTTTCTGATACAAATCCTTTTGAGCTTCTAATTTACGTGATTACACGCTATAAATATGCTCAGATACGTTTTCCCCCGATTTCACATTCGTAAGGAGATTTCGCAATAAACTTTTTTTCTGCTGCTAAATTTAATATCATGTGATCTGAAAAAATCCTTGCTTATAAATTCCAAACAGGGAAAATTTCGCGGTCTTCCATTTTTATTAAGAAGGCGAAACAATACATTTGGCATCCGTAGGCTTCCTGATGCAAGTTATCACGATGTAATTGCCTCTCGAGTTAAATTAATACAAATGCATAATTTCTACTATTTAATGCTCCTTCATTGTTCTATATTTTTATATATATATTTATATATCTGTGTGTGTGTTGGAAGGGGTGATATTAAGTCTAAATTGCAGAATTCTAAGTGAATGTCAGGAGTTTAAAACGTAAATTCGGGGTCTCTTTGTCTTATTTAATTTTGGAATAAATTGCATGACATTTCGTAAAGCGCGAAATTACTCGTATTTAGATTAATTCTAAATGAAAAATGCTGATTCAATTCTTTTTGGCCTTTCTTATTTGGGATCACGAAATATATTTTATGTTTTGAAGGATAGATCGACCTATCACAAGTTTATGATAACTGGATACAAAATCACCCAATTTCTATTTCGTGTCCTTCAGACTTTGTAACGTTGGGTTATTCGAGATTTTCTCTTCATTAACTTCGGGGACTTTATAATAGTTTGAATTGCATAAAATTACAATTCCTTCCCAACCAAATTGAAACATAAGGATAGATTTAGATAGAAGGGAAGGAAAGGGAAGAGAATAAGGGATATATAATTGAAATAGAATGAAAGGGAGAGAGAGGATAATGACTTGCTGAAAGAGAGTTACAATTTAGATTGAAGCAATTTAATTAGTTTTGTGGATTGAAGATAATTATTGTCAGAGTATAAAGCTACTGTTGGAGAGAATCATTGAATTCCGAACGAGTGATTTGGTAAGTTAAGATTTCATATTTCGATCATAATTAAGGGTTGTTGAGTCAATTGGGGTTCGAGAGAGGGCGACTTTATCGATTCTCCAGTGATTATCAATAGTATTTTTGTTTGTTCTTGTGTGTCTGCAATTGGAGTTCACTGATTATTAAGTAATGTATTCTATTGAAACTGGCGTAAGACCTGAGTAATGAAGAAAGGACGTTACAACTTGAATTTTCTTACAAGTATTTCCAACAAAAATAAAAATTAATTGTTTTAACTCTGACCTTGACATTGTCCATCCTGTACGGAAATATCATCAACTGCAACGAAGGAACGAGATCCGCTTCCTTTCACAGCTTGGAAATAGAGTTGATGTGAGGTTCCTTGATTGCCGTCGACATTTACCATTTGTTTTATCCATCCTCTTCCTGAATTATCAGTTGTGCTAAACAATTCCTTAATAACGTATTGCATATCTTTATCTGTGTTATCCAACGTTGCCTTTCCAACACTCAATGTAGATTTATCTGGAAGACAAGCATCCACATTAAGGATATATGTATGTGTGTTAAATAAAAGCATAATAATGAACTGTACATTTATAATTTAAACTTCTGTTGTTTATATCTTGGAAAGTACTAAACGAAAATATCATGAAAGCAAATAAACAACAATCATTTTTAGTACAATAAACACATAGAAATTCAAAACTCTTTAATATGTCAGATTGTTTTCTTGCATTACAATATAAATTGGGGGAGAAATGGAGTAGTGTTTTTCTGAAATTTTCATCAAAAAATGTAATTTTTAGTCGAATCATTATTTTTTAAAATTTTGTTTACAACGGACAATTTTAACAAATTATTGCGGTGAAAGGTGTTAAAAATATTTTTCGTAATTAAAGACACACAAATTTCAACTTTCTATAACTTATCACTACTCTATCCCCCATTTAATGAAATTAGCGAATTTATTTCCCATCAAAATTTAACTTTTATGTACTCTTAGACCAATAATTTGAATAGTAGTAATAAACCTAGCTGATAAAACGAGTCTTAAATATTTTATAAATTAATTTGCGTTATTTTTTTCCCTAAGTGATTAATTATTATCATTAATTATGATTTACCTTTAGTGAACTTAGTAAAGGTAAATCATAATTAATAACAAAGGATATGCATTTTATACAAGATATTATTCTTTTTGATACAGTTTTTGAATGATATTAAACTACTGTAAAACAGATAGAGAGTACAAAACGGGAGTTAATTTAATGTAAGTTGAGGGTAAGTGGCTGAAACCGTCAATATTGAAGATGATATTGCCGAAACGTTGGTGGGGCATGGATATGTGGAGAGAGCGGTGATAGCTTATGTATCGACCTTTTCATTTGACTGTAGTTAAAAATAATGAAATTTGTTGGTTGTAATTTGTACAATACTATGCATTCGTATAGAAATAAACATCCCAAAGCGTTTAATACACCAATTTTTGAGGTTTGACCTCTATTCACTAATTTAAATAGTTATTTGAAAATGCAGGTTTATAATAATTTGATCAATAACATATTTTGTAATGAATCGTAATCCAAGAATACCATTCTTTATCTGTTTGATTTAACTTGATGGAAACGAAAGAATCGGCTTAAAGAATTTTTATAAAATGCAAAACTTAATATTAAAAGGGTTAAAAAGGGGTAAGTTTTGTATTATTTTTGTTAATTTTACTAAATATAAATTTGTATCAAAATATTAACAATTGTTTATTTGAAGTTAAATTATACTAACAGGAACTCATAATATAACATTTAAAAATCAAAACGCACGTATAAAAAGAAATAACAAATTGGTGTTTTTTCAAAAATCAAATATCATCAAAATATCCTGTGCTCTTTAGAATAACATTTTGAGTTATTTCTTATTTATTAAAATTTTCTATAAAAAATCCCCTTTAAACGTAATATTTGAGTTATGAAAACAAAATAAAAGAACTCGTTGATAACAACGATACTTTGTGAAAGATAATTAACACTTTGCCACACTATATGAACGTGCAAGACAGATAATATTTAAAAAGAATTTTGAGCTTTTCAATTTCTCAATACGATAAAAAAAAGTTTGCTATTTTCCTTCATAATCGTAAATAACGCTATAGCTTTAAAATTCCTTATTTTATCATAATTTTTGTATTAAACAATACGTTAAATCAATTAGAATAATTGTACTAATATTACACCAAAGCAGAATAAACACTGAAAAGTAAAATTATTTTAAATGCAGCTAATTGAAATCGAATCTACATATTTAAGAAATTTGTTACTTTATACTTTTGTATTATTATCTTTTTGTTATTTTTATTATATTTATGACAACGTAAATAGTAAAAAAGATAAAAAGTGTTATTATACATCGAAGTCAATAGAATTTTTACCCAGAGCATTTCGAATAAGGAATTTTAAAACAAACTAACTAAACCAAATATTTTAGTTAAATAGATAATATAAATAAATTCTTACCTTCACCATTCTTGTGGTAATAAAAAGTTAAACATGAAACCGCTTTCGTCGGAACTTCTAAAATTTCACTCATAAGAACTGCCTGTTGATTTTCTTTAAGGCTTGGCAATGTCATGTCAGCATAAATATACATTCCTATAAGAAAATAAAGTTGTTTATAGTTTGCCTCTACCATAAATTTCTATAATATTCAAACAGAATTCAATTAAATAAATAAAATCTATTTTGTCGCTTTGTTGTATATAGTTCTAAAAAATGGATGCTGTACTGATTCATAAGAACCATCTCTGTTATAAAATTATTATATCACAAATCAAGCATTCGAAATGAGATAGTCTACTTCTGACATAACTACATATTTTTATTTCAAAAACAAATTTTTAAACAACATTTAAAAGAAACATGTAAAAGAGTTTGTATGAAATATAAACCATATACGCAAATAATAGAAAGTACTGAATGTTTCACATCCTCTCTCAGTGAAAGAGAAAACACAATTATGTATTCACTCATCATTAAGAAACTCAGGATATTTCAGAAGTTTTTTGAAAACACAATTATGTAAAACCCTGATTTAATTTATATCAACAATGATAATTTTTTTGTGCATTGTATCATCATGTTTATCTTGTATAAAAAATACGCATCTGCGCATATGTTGTGGATATTTATATCAAGTCATGAATATATTCGCATTCAAAAACTTGGATATTGTTTGTTACATTTTGCGTTGATTTAATTCTGCCTGTGCTTGTGCAAACGACTGTTGCTTCTTTCCGCCTGGAACAAGAACCTCTTTGTTGACTAAGTTATTCTACTAGTGGCTAGAACGAATGGTCATTCTTGTTGCTCCTTATGATATTTCATATTATTCCTGTACTATAGAGTAGCACTTACTTTAATTGCACGTATGTTGTTGTTAGATTTTGTAAATAAATTTTAACTGTTGAGCTACCCAAATATACAGTCCACTTACTTCACTATTACTCAACTATCATACAGATATCTTTGATTCTGTAACATGAGCTGTCATTAGTTAAAGAAGAGAAACGATAACCGGAAATAGCAGGTAATTTTCTTTTTCGACGGCCTTACTATGATTTGAAAATTGTCCACACATATAAGTGCTACTCTCGACTAAATAACTGCCTCCGATGATTGTTTAGGCAATTTAATTCAATTTTACCTATAAAATTTCTATAGTATCAAATGTACAGTAAAATTTTCCTGATTCTTTTGTGTGGTTCTAGTTTTTTACTAAGCCATTTAATATGATTTTATTCCTTTCTATCAATTTCCTTTTTTCGAAGGAGTCCACATTCATTTTCCGCAATTAGCTTAAGCGAGTATGTAAGAAATGCAACGAACTACACTTCTTATTACATTGAGCAGGATTTCTCTTGAAAACAATCATGACGAGAGATTGATTTAGTTGAGTTCACGACATGAAAAGGAAATATTTTTGCTCTTCATTTTTGCTCGCCAATTGGGATATTCGGATTTAGATATAAATATTAATTAAATTTCTTTTGAAATTTTTCACTTTATATTACTCCAATTATAGTTAGCAGTGATTTGTTTATCTTAAGACAAAATTTGCTTTTGTCATTTCTCTTAAGCTGGGAGTTTTATATTTAACTTTGTTGAAATAAAAATAACTGTTTAGTTTTTTTTCACAGAGTTTGGTTATTAAGATACCTGGACATTCAATAGCTTAGAAATGAAATACCACCATAATTTACAATATATTACAATATTTATGTTGCAAATGTAACTTAGTTGAGCAGAAATATAGAAATAAGTGTGTAAAATATTTAAAGAAAGATTACTAATTTCTTCAAACAGGAGTGTATCCTTAAGAATTCATTGAAACGTTATTATGATTATGAGGGTTATGAACTTTTAATTCTCTTCTAACTCTCCTCTACTATTATCTTACATTTAAAGTCTTAAAAGTCAATAGCAGAAATATTTTGACAGATGCGATAAAATCGCTAATTCTCTTATACTGTATGTTTTCGACAAAAATCAAGCAATTCTGTAAAAATAAGTATTCAGAAGTCGTTTTCTCGTTGTTCTTTTACAATAATTAATGTATTGAAAAATGTCTAATTTATCACTAAAAAAAACTTATTTTTTTAAAATGATATTGAAGATGAAAAATTCATTAATTCAAAAGAGAAAAGGTTAATTATAAATCATCTTTATTGTAATAATAATGCAATTATTTAACTCAAAATACCAAAAACAAATAATTCAGAAACATCATTAGGTTATCTCTGCTTTGTTAAAGAAAAAGAAATCAAAAGGGAAATTTGAAATGAAGGAAAATGTATTTAAAAATATAATAATATTTACGAATATCTTTGAAAAAGGAACTTAAAAAATGCACAGTTTTTCAACGCATATATCTCATAAATACTGAAGAATCAACAATTCAAATTCGTTCGAAAATTATAAAAAAAGGAGTCACTTTCAGACTAGTTGAGTTATGGGGTAGAAACCAATGGATAAAAAATGACGATTTAAAACCAACCCTTTATATGATTTATATTATTTAATAACATGTCATTTTAGGGTACAAAAATGAACAAAAAGCGGGGAACAAAAATATTCTAACTATATGTTCTACCTCATATCCACAAATGTTTTTTTACTTAAATGTTTTTACTACAATACTTTGTAAAAAAAACCAACTTAACTTGAGGGAATCTAATATTATTTTATTCTTAGTTTACACAAAAAATTAATCCTATTTCTATTTTCTTTTCAACATATTTGGAATTTTCTTAAAAGGTATGCAAGTTACTTTTATATTTCAGAACTTTGAAAAGATAAGCCCTAATTCAAACATTTTTATAATTCATAGTAGCTTGAAAATTTTAGACACATTTTGCAGCATAAACTCCTAGTTTGAAATTTTTAGCAAAAACTACGAAAAGCATTTTCCATTTTTGATCAGTTTTAAAATCTAACCGAAACTCTGATAATTTTAAATTCCAGCTAAGCTTCTTACCATTTTCAACACTGTTGTCCCCTGGCGGCGTATCAATAAGTTGAGTGTTGACAACTCTTCCTGTGCCTAATAACCACGCGAAATCTGATGTGTCGTTGAGGAAATAACTGCAGTAGTTATTATTGAAGTTACATTCAGCGGTTGCTCCACATTTACTGTTCTGAATTAAAATGTCGTCAATGGCCATCTCGTTCTCACCCCTAGGTCCTTTTTCAGCTTGGAATACAATCTGCAAGGTACACAAGTCATGAAATATTTTTATAATTAACATAAAACTTAAAAAAATGTAAAGTAATATTAGTATAAAGTGAAAATTAGTTTCCAGAAGTATCATGCGTAGTAGAAATCGCTTTATTTCAAGTTCGAATTCAATGCAACATTCAGATACTCCGTGGTGTGTCCTTCTTTAAACTACTTTAAATAACAACGGTATTAAAATTTAAGCATTAAAATTAAAATAGTTATGCTAATCGCTTAAGTATATTTATTCTGTGAAGGAAGAATTTTTAAAAACATATTTGTCGTCTGAATAATAATGAAAATTTTAGTCAAAATTATATAGGTTTTATAGTTTGTATTATCACAAATAAATATCCTTTAAAATAATTGATTTTTTTTATTTAGAAAGAACTTTCGTCATTGTTAAAATCAGATTTCAAACTCTTTACTCTAGTATCAGAAATATTTATTTACATGTTCTTTGCATTTTAGTGACTTAACATGCTTATTACAAGTCACCAGTATGCATATAGAATGGTTTCTGCATTTTGTATGTTATTAAATTATGTATTATACTTGCGCAATGACACTTTTGTGACCACCTGTTTAAAGGATATGAAAAAAATGCGACTCAAAAATTTGTAGATATCTTTATTAAAAAAAACATGAGCTACAAAAATATCTATAATTTCTAAGTTTTATGATAAAAAACTGTATTAGGCTTTCCTTGCGTTACATGAAAGCTGCCTGTAATTTTTTTAAAAATTCATTTAAAAGTCATTCAATGTTGACCACATAAAAAAATTGATTAAATCTCTATAACTCTATCATACCCGCTTCATAACTGGAATGATAATAATGGTACTACATTTTGAGAAAATCTAGATCTTCTGAAATACGACTTTAAATTTTCAGAATTATTTTTCAACTCGCCATAAATTAACTTGACGAGTTTCATTTCAAAAATTAATTGCTGTATAGAGTTGTATTGCATATTTGGTATGATAGTTTCATCGAGCATTTAGTTTAACTGTCATTTTAAACTCTTTCAGACTTTAGAATAAAGTTAGGATACTCTGACGCTTAGAAACACAAAAAATTAAATATTACTCTTGCTATTGTGGTAGAAAATTATTTTAAATTGATTATAGTAATTTTATTTTTTAACCGCGGTAGAAAATTATTTTAAATTGATTATAGTAATTTTATTTTTTAGAACTGCCATTAGTTTTAATAAGTATTGATCCAAATGTCTTTTATATCAAAGTTAAGAACTAAAATTGGGGTCATAAGTAGTATATTTATAAGATTATTTTATAGATAATATTATAAAAATGCTTAGTTATTTTATAGATAATATTATAAAAATGCTTAGTTATTTTATAGATAATATTATAAAAATGCTTAGTTATTTTATAAGTAATATTATGTGATATCTCTTACATAGTTCGTCCAATCAATATATACTCCTAAATACAAAATTCCAACTTATAATGTAATTTATTAACTTTGCTTAAAATAACTTCTACAAGTCTTGTCATAATACGTAACAATTTCAAATATTGAAATTATACTCGTATTTTTAAACATATTATTGTTTTGTATTATCCAGTTGCAGCACAGAAAGTCTTTTTTTTTTTTTTTTTTTGTTCCTGAAACTTTTTCTTTCTCTTTCATATGCATAATATATTTGACTAAATAAAATTAAAATCTGTATACATGTGTGTGTTTGCTTGTGTGTGTATGTATGTATATGTGTGTGTGTGTTTTAAATATCTATTTCAAGAGTATAAAGAAACTTAGCTCGCAATTTAGCGAGAATCTTTTTAAGTACGGTTTTTAACAACCAATTTGCCGACTTCACACAAATTAATTTACTGATTTTGCCGAACCGGTGTGAACAGGATGAACATTCTTATAATTTAATACAGATAATAAACAAAGAATTATTTATTGGAAAAATATCAAGAAAAAGGAAATTCGCTCACGAAGATTAAGTACTGTAACTCACTCGCATAGCAGTCTTTTCATCGATTGTCACTTGTCCATAATGCCAGAACTTCCCGACATCCTTAGTCGCTGACCATTGCAAAGTCTCTCTCGCTCCTATCCTTGTGAGTACACTGATTTTCCCAACCGATAGTCCTGGTCTGTAATACCAAAATGTAAGGCAGTGAGGTCCCCAGCGATTTCCATACAACGGACTAACGAGGTATGTGACTTCTTCTTTCTGTGCCCCATCGTCTGCAACTGCTTGAAGATAATATCCTGGAAAAGAATGGAGGAAGAAGTTAACGCTTCTAATGGAACAGTTTATAAATTGTTTTTAAATGTACAAAAATTTAGCAAATTGTCTTTGTTGATTGTGATACATGTAATTGTAGAACCCCTATTTTAAAGTCTAAGCAATAATTATTTGCCTGAGCACTAATTTTTTTAATACATATTGTACTGGAGCAGCATTAATCTTTAATATATTACCTAGAAAAGTCTTTAATCATCATCACACCATAAAGTGATATATGAATCAATACCTTACTTTTTAAACTTGCATATTATTCATAGACAAGATTTAAAAAAAAATTCATTCAATTTAAAGCACAGCAGTTCTTACTTCACTCGATATTTATTGATGATAGTGAATGTCAAACTCATGATTTTGTAACCAAATTATTGCTTCCTTACTGTATCAGACAGTATGTCTGTTTAATTAAATTTTAGGATGTACTTCATCGAGTAAAACTTCAAGCTGTTACTTGTACGACTTCTCTGGCTTAGAATGCAATTCATATGTTTCAGTTCTCTGTTTAAAATTCTTGTAATTACAAATCTTAATTATAATATTATGGGCGAACATCTCCATATCTGAAATTATAGCATATGTGTTTCTTCGCTATACCGCAGTTCTCAGCAATTGTAACAATTTTACGACTTCACGATTTTGATTTTTTAGAATTTAGTTTTTATTTAACTTACTGAAGTAATTTAATTTTTATGTGAAAAAATGTATACCTTATTCACCACAAATGATGCATCTTATTACAAATAATTTTGTGAGACAACCAAATACACTTACGACCTCTTTGAAGTAAAAAACTTGAAGCCTTGTTAGTTATATAAAAATTTCTAATCAAAATTTTATTTCATTAATGAATAAGAATAAATTTTATGATTCTGTCTATAAAATATAAAAGTATAATATTAAAGTAATAATGAAATTTGGTTTGTCGAGCAAAAGATACCTTCAATAATAGGGAAAACATTAATGAATTTGAATGCTGTTAATGTTAGAAACAAATAAACATATAGTGAATAAAATATATAATGAATTTGAATGTTGTTAATGTTAGAAACAAACTGTAAAATTTTATTCTTCGATCAAAGATTAAATAGGTTAGGGTAAGGTGATCTATGGGATATTATTTGCTGAAATCACTATTCAAAAAATATTCCTCATTTAAGTATTTGCGTATAAATGCGTTATTCCGAATAAAATACGTGTAAGTTGCAACACCTGATAAAACGATTATATACAATAACTTATAATTATATCAATGCGTGCTAATATATCCAGATTAATGTAATAAACACAAGATGCTTAAAGTTACACATAAATTATAATCCTTTGACGAAGAAATATTAGTCGTATAAATGAGATTTTAAGCACACGAAAAACTGAAAACTCTAACTTAGATTAGATTTACATGAAATGTAGTACAAAAATAAATGTATCACAATGGTAAAAACATGTATCTGTCAAAGGAGACAATGATTTTAACTTTTTTATTTAATCCTTTTATTTCTTACACAAATATTAAAATTCTTTTTATAAATTATATTTCTAGAGTGAAAGTTATTAACATAACTGCGTTGTAAAACTCGTATGTGTCTGAAATAACTATGATCTTATATTGTTTCGCTTTTCATTCATAAAAATAGTCATCCGCAATATTATAATCTCATTGGTTTTTGTTTTTTCACTAAGATATGTTGCACAAACTTTGAACAAGGTCAATAAAATGAATTTCTAAAAAAAAAGTAGTACTTTTAAGGAGAGTATATATTGAGAGAAAAAATAGTGGGTGATAAAGTTAGGCAATTCTTTTAAAATAAAATGTTAATCTAGATATTATCAGAGCTTGTGATAGGTAGATAGGAATATCAGATAACATTTGACCAACATGGAAACCGAATACTAAATAGAGTTTTGGAAATAGAATAAATAGAGTTTTGGTTATTATTAAGAATCTATGGAGACATCTAGATAAATTTATTTTGCATATTAAATGATGTTTACGTACAATATGTTGTAAATTACAATTATTAATGCTGATTTGTATTATTTCAGGAAGCTATAGTATTTCAATAACCCACTGTGTGAAAAAGTTTAAGTTCAATCTGTTGAATTCTACAGTGACGACTTTCGAAATGTCTAAAAACACTGGGAGAAATGTGTAACTCTGAATGGTGACTAAGTGGAGAAGTTTTAAAAATAATAAGTAAAAATAATTAAGTTTCTATCTCGATTAGTAATAATTAAAAATTTACTATACAGTTGCTTACTTCAATCCAACGGCTTCTTGAAATCAAGTAAATCAACATTAATAGCTGTAATTTACAACAAAATGTACATAAGAATCAAACAATATGCAGAATAAATTTTATCCGGATATCTTGTTTATTTTTTATAATAATTAAAATTTTCTCATCATTCCTCGTAGATTAAAACAAATTCTTAGATGTGATTAAATAAAGAGTACATTTATGATTAGTACCTTGACCTGTATTTTTTTTGAATAAAAAGAATCCTGATATAAAAAAAAATTCTTACCAACATTGGTCATAGTAGTGTGATCTTGTAAAGGTCCTTTTGGAAGCTGTACTCCTCTTTGCCAGGAGAACTTTCCTTTCTTGCTTGGTTCTATCTTCCACCCACAGAGACTGCTCTCAAAATCACACATTTCTGAACAAAAATGAATTTCAGTCAAGAAAGTGGAAAAAACAAAACAATAAAATGCGACTGTCTTCATGTTAAAACTCTGTTCGAATTTCTTAAAACTATACTAATGGAACAAAAAGCTTTTAGTGTTTGATCAAACTTTGCGTTATTGTCTCAATGTGTTTATCACGAAAAGAAAACAATGAAATATTTATATCAAAAAAGAATATCAGATATATTATTGGTTTCGTTTGAAAGAAAAAAAGTCACTGATAAAATAATCCTTTATTAAAAAAACTGTGTTATCTAATATATTTATTCATTATTCAAAAACGACTTTTTCAAGTATTACAATAGGTCGCATGACATTAAAGAGGGTAGGAGAGGTAATTAATGAGTAAAGGATAACTATTCAATTTCATAAGCTATTTTATCTTGTCAGATGAAACAGTTGCTGCAGTCTTTAAAGTACTTTTCTAAACTTGAACGATTAACACGAAAAAAAATATCTATATACCAATTTATCTTGAAAAGGTATTTTGTAAGAGTTCTATTTCCAAATTGGGGGGTGGGGAAGAAGCTTGCTCATATAATCAAACAGAGAACAGATCAGAATACTTTTAATTTTCTTACCAACACCTGGACATGCTCCTAAAGTCATTGCAATATCATCAATGGCGATATCTCCGGCAAATCCATTACCACCTTCTGCTTCAATTTCAAGCTAAAAAAAAGAAAAGAAAAACTGTAAGCAATTTACAAAAATTACAGAATTCTTTTTTAAGAGGTTTCTGTGTATTACAACATAAGAAAATTTATGAAATTAGTTTCTTTCAAAAAATTTTAATATGTCTATAGTTAATACATTTTTATGTTAAAAAGTGTTTGAGGTATAAACGGAAAATCAATATCGTTTCCTGTTTTTTACTACTAGATATGAGCTATTACAATCATATTGTATCCCCGCTAAAATTGGGTTCACATAATTTGAAAATGAATTAAGATGTTTTGTACTGAATTCAAATATTCTTAATTGGATTCTAACATTAGATTAAATCACAGAGAATAAAATTCAAAAATTAAATCTGGCTGTAAGAAAACAAATTTATATAAATGACAAATATACAAATTTATATCATTATAAGATAGCTATAATAAATTCATATCACTGAAATTAAATGTGAATTAATGTCTAAAATTTGTTGAAATAGCTGCTTCCTGAATAAAAAGAATTTAATGACGGATACTTATTTTTAAGTATATTTTCACATATTGAAAAATTGATTAAAATACTTAATAAGATTTTTATTATTATTACTGAAGCTAGAAATCTTTGAAGTAAGATTTTAGAAACAAAACGATAAGACTCCTTGTAGAAAAGAAATTCGATTCGAAATGTAAATTTAACCTCAGAAATAAGTTTTGGAAATTCTGTTATATATATATCTTTACCCTGTAATCTCCCTCAGTGACATTTAGCGAGTCTCTAAACTGTAACCATTTATCAGGTTGGGTGCCACGCCTCCTCCATATAACCTGTCTTCCTAGAGTGTTCTTCTCATCTTGCATTGGTACCATGTACACTCTCAATTCACCCACGTGCGCTCCGAACATGTGGTAGTAGAAAGAAAAGCATGCAGAATCTGGTTGGAAGGAACTGACGACGGCAGACTGGATTCGAGCAATTTTTTCATTGTTGGATTGAGTTCCTTCGTAAGAGCTCACGTAAAGGTAATATCCTACAAAAAATATTAATAGTTATCTTGTGAAAATTCATATATTAAGTTAAAATTGCCATTTACAAAAAAAAAAAAAAAATGTATTGAAATATTTTATATAACGTTAGATAAACTCCAAGTAAATTTAGCCATTTTGACATTGAAAGCTTAAGGATTTAAATTTTAAAAAATAAAATGAAATCTGAGGAATATGAAACATTTTGAAGATATCTTACATTTAAGTAGATTAAAAAGAATGTATTTGTAAAAAAAAGGTCGTTTCTTTATTGTAAAGTGGTAGCACAAGCAAAGAAAGATTACGCATGTATATTTAAATAGACAAATGTACTTTATAAATATTACTAAAAACTTATTTAAAAATATGATATAAATAAAATTTATGTTAGGTCAATTGCGTCTGTTTTAATCTTCTCGTACTCGAATATTCAGAAAACAACAGGAGGTAGGGAAAATTTATGTGAAAAATTAATTATAAATACTATCTCTTACACAATGGCCTTAAAAAGTAGTTTCCTTGCGAAATTAATTGTTTTTTTTTTATTCTATCTCTTTTTAATCAACTTTATAAACTTTTAAGATATATTCTAAATATGGAAGTAAAAACTTTCTTAATTTTGTTCAATAATAAAAAATTGGTATAATTATGCATACAAATCTTTACTTTTACTCAAATAAAAAAAAATTGGGCTTGCATTCGTAAAAAGAACTTACAATACTTCACCTTGTATTGAAATTTTATAATTATAAAAGAGAAATTATTTTCCCTAATATTCATAGCATTATGCTTCTAATTTCTTTGTCTATGAATGTTCAGTATATATTTGGTTATTCTAAAGACCTAAAATCAGTAACTCCAACTTACCTTTTCCTTCCATTGGTTGTTTGGGTCCTGTGCTGTCAATAAGGCTTCCGTTTCCGAATTTCCATGCAAGTGTTGTTGTATCTTGTTTCCAGGAGCACAGATTTTTGGTGTCGAAAGAACAAGTTAAACGAGACACAGCTGAAGGAAAATAGGAATTATTTAACAATGGAAACGAATAACCACTATAAATTGCAACGAACTTCTAAAATACTGTTCTGTTTGATTATTAATATATAAGTGTCATACCTTCAAATCGAGGATCTGCATCAGGAGGAGTTAGTTGACATTGTTCTCCAGATCGAATACGAATGTCGTCAAGAGCCATGTATCCATTTTTTCCGGTGCCTGTTATTCCTCTAAACACAACCTATGGAACCAGAATTAATTCATCAGAAAGATCTAAGATGAGTAGGATAAATTAAACAAAGGGCTGGATCGCACAAAGTTGGAAAAATCCAACTATTTAAGTAGCAATAAATCAAAACTTACTCTCCTGACGTGGTGTCCAATCACTGGTGCTCGCGCCCTACTTTAATCTGTGCACTCAGTGTGAATCAAAGTTAGAAGTTAAATGAATTTTAAGAAAAATTTTGAAAAATTTTACTCTCGTAAAAAAAGCGTTATTGTTCAACTTGCAAAAATATTAGGTTTCGAGACTCAGAAGATAAGAAGTTAGAATTCAGCTACCAAATTTTGAGAACACGGCTTTGTCATTTTTAAGGAATATTGATTTTCGTTATTTCTACATAAAAATAGCAAAAAGAAAATTTATCTGCTAAAGTTATAATAACAAAACTTCTCATTCGCTATGTGAAAATCATATTTTACAGCATTGTTGTTGCTTTTCATAAAAAAAAAAAATAGTGTGTGATAGAAACCGTATCATTATTTTAGCTGATTACTATTTATTACATTTTCAAATGTGCACAAGAAAATAATATTCAACGGTTTCGTTGTTTTATTACATTGGGAATGTAAGAAAATATCGTATTATATATGTTTGTTATACAAAAGAATGTAGCACCTACTCAAGAGCTTTATTTTATCAGAGAGTTCAGGGGTTGCCCTTTTGAACGCTCAATCAAAATACGGAATATTCTCATTTGATTATGGCTGAAATTTGATTAATTTTTTTTTTTTTTGTTCTTATCTCAACTCAAAAAAGAAGCTTTTGATTGAAAAGAATATTAGTATTAACTATGATACAGAAATGTTTAACTAAATTTTTTTTAAATAAAATGAAACAAAAAATATTTTTAATGAGAAAATTATTTACGCACCCCTGATTATCAAAACCTGAACAATTGATATTTTTTTAAATCATTTCAAAAATTAAAATGGTAGCAGGCGTTTAATTTTATTTTAACATGTGTTCTAAAATATATAAAGATTCATTTATCAAAAAATTTGAAAGTATTGTCTTTATCAATATACATCAATGCATTCATACCTGATTGTACAGAATACTGGGTTTCAATACTGCTTGACCTTTTTTCCAAATTTTTCCTTGGTCTCCTTTAATGAGCCATAGATTTGATTCAGTGACGTTCTCTTCTCGTCTCATGACCTGCATAAAATAGACTCTCATGTACATTATGTAAATCAAAAAGATGCAAAAACAATTTTTCCTACAAGTGTTTCTCTTCCCATAACATCATTAAAAGCAAAGTCTAAGTTTCACAATGCCTAAAAGTTGGTAATTGGGACACAATTTGGTACAAATAATATTAGTTAAAATAACATAAAATTAAATAAGAAGTTTTCAGTAGGAATAAATGCAGGAAAAATAGTAGAATGTTGTGATCAGGAATTTTTTTCATGTTGAAAAACCACACTAAAATACAAAATTAACTTAAGTAGATCTTATTCAAAGAAGTGTTTATTTTTAATTTGTAGCAATTAAATAATTTTTTAAAAATTAATTTAAAGAAAGAGTATTGACCAACCTTATCTCTTTTCAATAATTAATTGCACATAGTTATTGTACAAATATCACAGGAAAGGCATAATCATGAAATTCAAACGAAATTATAGGTATAAGAAGTTTATAAAAAAAAGAAGCCTTCGTTACCTGCAGTTATCCTGATAGATTACTGAATTTTCTGTGCTTTACTTGACAACCAAATAGTATTATTTCATTTAACTATCTTTTGTATATACTTCTATTACATTCATTATTAGCTAAGCTCAAAGAATTATATCATTAATTAAATCATTTTATCTGAAACATTTGAATAAAGTATTCAGTACACTGGGAACCATATTATACTTGCTTTATTATTAAAAAAAAAAAAAAAAAGGTACATTCAGTTACAACCAGAGTTTTCTGATTAAAAAATAAACGAATTTTTTCACCATTTGCAAATTTTGGAAGTAAAATTAAGGGTGGGCATCCATATTAATAGAAGAGGTCTATTATGCTAATAATCGTCAAGAAATTATAACTTACATCTTATGTACGGTTTAAAGTATTCCATTTAAACTCATAAATTATTTGCTAAACCTGAAATTCCGACTTATCTTAAAATATATGTTCACGAATGTGTGTGTGCATTAATATCATTTCAAATTATTCTACGTCATTGAGAAGATAGAAGTTTTGTTATCAAGAACATAATAAAATTATCTATAAGAAAAATTTTAAAAATTACAAATGACGTTAAAAAGTAGCTCACCTTCAGCGTTCCCAGATCTTTTCCTGACATGTAATAATAAAATGTAAGGCAAAGTGTTTTTTTATCAGGAGGGAAGAATTCACTCCCGAGGCTGGCCTCTGAGCCCGCTTGTTTATTCTTCGTGCTGAAGACAACATAATTACCTGAAACAAGCAAACATTTCAGCTTCCTTCAGATTAGAAAGAAAAAAAAATGAGGATTTTGATAAGAAGGGATCTAATATTTCATAACCAAATTATGTAATTCGTTGATTCTAAAACTGTTTTCAAATAATTATGTAAAATGACTGCGTTCAAAGCTACCCTGCTGCTACTTGGGTATACTTCCTTCTGCTGTTGTAGTTAGTCTTATTTCAAAAATCTAATCAATAGTAAAATGAATAGAAAGTCATACAGCGTTGATAACCGAGTAATTTCATTCAAATCCCTAGCCCAACCCGTGTGGTGACCGAGAATGATAGAATAGTCTCACTGTAGCTCCTGCATATCGTTAGAGGCGACTAAAATGGGTACCCAGCATCTGGAGGTACAGCTGCCCCTGGGATTATATCAGGGGACTTCAGAGACTTGCCTGCTTCAGGTAAGTACAGGAACATCTTAGTGGTCTTCTTCTTTCCCATGGGGCTTACTGTCTTTGGTGAACACGGGCAACGTACCCTCAGGTTATCCAAGCGATCCTTTTCTATTTTTGACCCTCCTTCTTGTCAACCAATTTTTTTTTTTTTTTTTTTTTTTTTTTTTTCAATTTCTTCACGTCTAGACCACAGTTAAATCTTGTTTGGTGCAGCATAATCATATCTGGCTCTTGCGCCAATAAACTTTACATTCACTGTCTCACTCACTCAAATCTCTAGCCTATTATATATCTATAGATATAATAGACAGAATCTATCCGTGTCAAACTAACATTCAATATTATACTTAAGTACTTATCTGTGCCGAATCAATTGGATCCGAGATTAACTTACTTAGAAATGAGATTCGACCCTAAGTATCTCTTTTCTGATTTTGATCTCATTTTTTCTCAATGAGGTTACCATTCCTTTGTTCATAGCTTCCACACATACTCTCTACTACTAACTCCGTATTAAATAGCTTGCTCCTTATAGATTTGCTACTTATGTAATCATTTTTTTTGTTGCAATTTTTCAATCCTTTTTAATATTTAATAATTTTAATCAAATCTGCATAGGCCTGTTTCATCCATTAAGAGAAAATTTCAATACAAACAAGTACATTTAAAGTCTCAAAATTTTAGCTGAAGGAAGAAACGTAATAGAACCCACGATGTACTGAAAATAACTAGAAATTTGGATAAACAAAATGATTCCGCAGAAATAAGGGTTAGCTGTATTTCGTCCGTCTCTAATACAGAGCCTCACAAACTTTGTAAACATTGCAAATCTTCAGTTTCATCTGAAATATAACTTTGGTTCTTATGTAAAATGGCACAGATTTAAAGCAGAAATTGATGTCATGCCTGTGCCTATATAGGAAGCTTTCGCTGTGCTTTTTTTAATGTGAAAATTTTTCTTCATTTTTAAGAAAGGAATTTCATATCATGATAGACGCAATTTTAAAATTTTCAGAAATCGCAAGTTTGCAAAATAATGTTACTCAACTAAATATACCTATCTTAATAAGTCAAAAAACTACTATAAATTACAAAATAATTCACGCTTTTACATACACTTTTACATAATTTACAAATAATTTTTTTTCTTAAAAACACATTTAATCGAATAATGACAAAATGAGTTATGTATATCTATAAATAAATACTATTATTAACGATATATATAATTCATTTCAGGTTATATTAAATGGACACTCTTAAACAAGTCTTTGATTTAATTTGTTTAAAATCAAATGAAATAGCTTTTAATTAGGTAATTATCTAAGAAAATCACCCATAAAATACACACCGTTGATTTCTACGATAAGACTGGTTTATCATCAATTAATTACTTAAATTTTTAATATTAGTATTGATAGATCTAAAAATAATTTAAATTTTATAACATATATAATATCTCATTAACTCATAATTATTTTCGCTAAACTAATGTTATACTGAATAAACTATTAATGTTTAAGAAACTTTCATTTGTAAATTATACGATGTTATAAATGCATTTTTTAATCATCTTCATTCAATCGTTCAATAAATAAATTTAAAAACTTTCCGTAGCATTCAGTGTTCCGAGGAACATAATAATTTCAATCTCAAATTCTAGACAGATAAGTAAGAGATTAAAAGTTAGTCATTTAATTTATTCCTAGTGAATAAAAGATTAGATTTGGAATTTCTTACCTTCAGATGTTGCCAGGGTATGATCTTCATTCGGACCGATTTCACTGTTGGTATCGGACGAGCCGCTCTTCCTTACCCAGTTATATTCTCCATTTCCGTCTGTCCACATGCACTTGTCTTCTTCGAAGTCGCAGAAACCTGAAGTTAGAACAGAAATGAAGTTTTCCTCCCTTTTAAATTGGACTTGAAACTTAAAAACAACAATCGAAGATGGTTTACCCAAATGCATCTAATCTATTTCAAGTTCCTTTCTTAAGACTGTGTTTCTTTATGTTAAAGAATTGGATTTGATAGCACCCTTTTTCAGATAAAAAATGCATTTTTGATTTTAAAATTGTATTTTCCGATTCCATCACTGTGTGCAGAGAGCATTATACTTAATTATATTACTCATTTTCATAAGAATTCATCTGTTTATCCCCTCAAATGTAGAAGAATTACTGTTTAAAGCACACTATATGTTAAATGGTAATATGAATTATAACACGAAGTCAGTCACATTTTAATATTGGGAAGATGTTTTAACACCTGAAAATGTGTGATAAGTCTCCACATTCTCATGAATATTTTTTTAAAAAAATGTTATTCTTAGGAGGAACATGAAAGAAAAAAGAATGATAAATTCTTATTTGAAGAAACAATCGGTAAAGAAAGAGATTTTTAAAATGTTACAACACTACAATGTTTGCAATTTAAAAACATTTTTATAGAAATACACACGTGTAGCGAAAAATATATAAAACGCTATATACTGTAGAATATTGCACAACTTACATCAATTGTACAAATGCTAAACACTTTTCATTTGAGTAAGAAGCTCAATTTTAGATATAATTTTGGTATAATTAGACACTCTTGCGCTACAACGAATAACATCAGATATGAAACAAAGTTTTAAAAATTAAATCACATTACGCAAAGCTTATTTTACCTTTTAATTAAGCTGTAATTATTTTATTAACAGAGGTTTGAATGGGAGATAATTGACCTCTTTCATAGTTAGATTAAATTTATATTTAAAATAATACATAAAAGTAGTTGTACATGCCAAGACATTTGGATATTCATTTATATTTTAAGTTAGACGAATAACCAAGGAATCTGTAATTAGCAAACTAATTGCAAAGGTTTTTTTTTTTTTTAGTCTAAGAATATCTAAATTAGAGTATTAATAAAATCAGTGATAGGCAATTTTTAAAGAAAATTCGTAAATTTTCATAAAATAGCATCCTTAAATATCGCTAATTACTTTCGATTAAGGTTCATATATTTTTTTTTTCTACATTTTCCAAAATAACATCAAAATCTTACTTTTCTCTGAAATAAAGAAAACATTCCAGCGGTTTTCTTGTTCATGATACTAATCAAAATGAAAAAAGTCAGAAAAAAATATTCCTTAAACTTAAATTCCTTGGTTACTTGATCCGTTTTCATTTTTTGAAGTTATTATTGAAATATGTTCGGCAGCAAAAGGGAAGATACACATTAAAAAATTTCCAAGTGGCTAGGATTCTCTCTAATTCCTAAATACAAGAGCTCCGAACCTTTGAAATACATAAATGGATATGTACAATATGATAAAGCCAATCTTGGCATAAGATTCAAGAAAATTTTTATTCAATATTTATAGCTCTGAAAAACTTTTACCGAATTTTAGCAAAATGGTTGAAAGGGCCGAAGTAATATAATAGTCTCACCTGTTTCAGGACAATTGCCTAAGAAAAGTTTTATGTCATCTAACGCTACCAGAGCTTGAATTTTACTTTCCAAGCCTACCGTAAATTGAAACTGCAATGAAGAAACAAATTGCAATGAATATTTTTATTTTCGTGCCTAAAAGTAACTAAAAGCAAAAATTTTTTCAATGATTTTAAAGCATTTTTTACGACATTTTTACCTGAAAATCTGATGTAATATTTGCTTTGGCTTCCGCATATGTCCATTGCCTGTGATTTGTCATGTTCTTTGCTTTTGTAGTAAGCCATTGCCCTGCAAATATATATATATATATAGTATAACAGGAAAAGCACAGAAAACGTAAATCAAATTCTCAATCAACAATTTGTAAGTATTTTAAATTCGTTGATAACTGAATATAAAAACAAACGTTATTAGCTAGGTGTAAGATATTATGAAGTTATATAAAAAAAACTATTATTAAATAATATCTTATCATAAAGGATACATCTGCAGGCTATTTTTATTCGTTTTTATTCTCGTGAATCATGTGTGAGAAACGAACGTTAACTCGAAACAAAATTTTCTTCCCTGCTTTTATGTGCTAAAATTTAACCACAGAATGTAATGAGTTATATAAAATTAAGAAATCAAGCTTCATCTAAACTTTATGATATTTTTTTAAGACATTAATAATATCGAGCTACGAAAGCAAATCAGAAAAAAAGTTATACTTGGCGCCAGTTGGCGACTTATTGTAAATAGATTTTCGAGATTGAAGAATATATATAGATATATTAGTTTCAGAAAGAAAGAAAGTTAATAAATTTTTTTCCTATAAGAGTGTTTGGGGAGCGGTTCGTAACGGTGCGTTAGCTGCATCCGTACTCTAAATTGGAAGTAAAAGGAACTATACATTTTCTTATAGGTTAAATTCTACAATTAATAGAAATTCCTCGGCTAAATTTTTGCTATGACAGACATGTAGTATTGTGGACAATTTGAAATGCGCACAAAAATTAAGGCAATTACGAGTGGTCTGAGCATTTCATGCGGAATAGTGCATTTTATTATTCACAAACACCTATAATATCGAAACCTGTGAACAAGATGATGCCACGACTTTTGACAGCAGCACTCAAAGAAGAAAGTTGGGAGTCCTGCTTCAATCTTCTGCAACGATATACTGCACAAGGCAACATATGTTGCTATGTCGCTTAATAACAGCTCACGAAACATAAGCGTTGCTACAGAAAATCGAGGGGGGAGGGGCTGTCCTCACCCACCATACACCCCGCGCACTAAGAACCGCGCGATTTCCATTTGTTTGAACAAATGAAAAAGGACCTCCCCAGTCAATATTTTCGAACCAATGACGATTGTAAACTAGCAACATTGAATTGGTTGGAAAACTCTGGAGAAGATATCTATTTTATTCCAATAGAAACCGTTATTGTATGGTGTGATTAAAATATTTTCATTTGCTTAGAGAATATATCGGAAAAGGACTTATGCTCATGTTGTTCAATAGAGAATCTTTGTTTTCATTTGTCTTTTTTATTTTGAGGCATTTTAACTAAAGTGTAATTTATTTTTTGACTTGCCTTTGTAGAAACTTTACATTATGCACAATACAGAGGTTACTTAAAGGAAAATTCTAAATAACTTAGTTTAAATGTTTAAGGGCCACATGTCATGAGCACATTAACATAATTTTTTATCTTATACATTTTGCTGCAAAGCTTTCTATATTTTTTTAAAAATACGCACTATGCAAAATAATATTTGCACGCAGTTTTAACCGTTATTAAGTATTATTTTTAATGATCATAAAGATATAAATGTTTAAAAAAAAAAGTAGAGTTAAGAATTATCGATATTATAATCAAAATTTTTACCTTGTAAAATTAGTTTTATTACAATTCTAGTATTACAACAAAAATATAATAATGTAAATACTAGAATGTTAAAGATGTTAGTTACTGCCAATAGATATCGATGTATCCAACCAAGCTAGGTAGCTAAGCTATCGTAATACTCGTATGTTGTCTGAATTGCATAAATTAGCTCTGACTGATGTTGGTTATTGAGGGTTGTTCTATTTTAAAATAATAAAGCTAAACATACTGCAAAACAATAAGAAACTCTCAACAACAATATGCTGTGCAGAAAAATGTAAATAATTTGCTCGTTAGATTTCTACACAAGCAGTTCAAGGTATTTGATTTCCAGAGCTTGGTTTCTAATCTCTTTGTATTCATAGGAGTATTTTCAGAGCTCAAAAAGTTCTAGAAATCTTTAAAATGCTTCGTTTTTCGAAAAAATTTCAAATTTAGTTTAATGTAGTACAGAAATAAAATGAAATATTTTAAGGATATATTGAATCTAACAAAAACGAACATTGTCCGAATTCGAAGAATTTTTCAGATAGAAAAAATATATGTATCCTAATATTTTCAGAGTATAAATTCGTGAGGTTAAAACAAGTATATTCACTTATCGTGTATGTTTAAAGATAAAAAAAAATCTTCAATAAACATACACTTTCTCATTTAACATGTAAAATTAAAAGTATATTCTTCAATATCTTCTGTGAGAGAAAATATAAGGCATCGCGGGCAGATAAAAATGGATCGCTTTAAAAGAAAATAAATACATTATTAAAACATTCAGATTACTATTTAATACAGTAAAATCAGAATGTAATAGTGATATCAAATTAGTTTGCATTACAACAAAAAGCTTTGTCTCAACATAGAAATAAAAAACCACTTACTTCCTTCTTTTGAATTGGGAAAGTTAATGTGTGCCTGTACATAAGCTTGTTTCACACTTCCCCAGAACCAACTACTGCCATCTCCGTCGATGTAATAATAGAAATGCAAACAGTTCAATGGATTTTTAGGTTTCTTGTACAGAGGACTACTAAGAATGGCTTCTTGTAAATTGGCTGGAGTGCCACTACTGAACCAGTATCCTCCTGAAATTATAAAACAGTTCTTCAATTTCACCAAACTGTAATACAAGAATATAATGAAAAAATTATTAAATTATTCGTCTTTTTATTTTCTCTATAAATGTTTCTAGTTGTAATGATATCGCTTTTTAATATAATTGACATATTCACAACCTCAAGTCAAAATCAATAGAAGGGCTAACAGTCAAAATCATCTGACCCAATTTGCTCCACCCACTAGCACTCCCCATTCCACATTATGTCTGTCTCAAGGCTCAAAGTCCTTGTGATGGTGCATTGTGGAAAGTAGGATAGTGGGTTGCCAGCACTACATCGTCCTCATCATTTTACCAGGGCTTCAAATTACTAGGTCCGTAACCAATAACCCCGTTGTGTTACTCACAAGAGAGAAGTTAATAATTGATCGATTAATTATCGACACTACGCCAATGCGAGATTAAAAAAAAAAACTCATTTTATTGAAAGATATATATTATACTGAATATATATATATATATATATATATATATATATATATATATATATATTGTGACATATTCAATTTTTAAAAACAAACGATTGTGATACTTTTTTAAGATATTATCTGTCCAACTTAAAAAAGGCAGACGATTTAATTTAATGTGATACTTTTTTTAAGATTTATCTGTTCGACTTTTAAAGGCAGACGATTTAATCTAATGTGATACTTTATTTAAGACATTACCTATTCTACTTTTAAAAGCAGACGATTTAAACTTAAAGTAATACCTTTTTCAATATTCTTTATTAAGATATTTTTTTTGGCAACACCAGATCATAGTTTTGATTTTAGATAATTTACTGGCAACGGATATGAAATTTTGTATTGAGTTTGGTTCCAAGAGGTAAAGAAGAATGTTGTAAAAATGGTGCTTGTGTAAAATTATGTCTTAAATTTATGCTTGAAAAGATGTGCGCAAATAAATGTGATGTTCTGTAAACAAGTCATTTTTATTAATAGTCTTCAATACAGTATAATATATATAAGTGTGTGTGTGTGTAAAAGATATTTTTCTTATTTAAAATTCGTTATGTAACTGTAATGATTAAAATTTTAAAATCCTAACTGAATTTCTTTTTAATTTGCAAAAAAGTTTTCATGACATAAATATGTTATATATACACGACCTACTTAAAATTTAACTAAATTTCCTATTTTAGAATTATATTCCTCTTTAGAGATTAACACTAAATGCATCATGACTTACGAGAATGTAAGCTTGCGATTAAAAAATTAACATATAATGTTATCGCTTTTGCTCCTTTGATTTCAAAACGTTTTTATTCAATGTATCTGTACCCAATTTTTCAATATTTATTTTTCTTGCCTTTATCATGATCAAAATATGTAGTCAAACGTTATTTACTACGATCGGTCTTTAGCCCGAGAGAAAAACATTTTTGCCTGATATTGGTTATCGGATCAAAAAACGTGATGCACTTTGCATATTCCACATATAGTATCAGTTTTCTGCCCACTATTATAAGGGTGCATAATATTAGGAATATTTTTAAGTAAGTATCGTTTTTTTAAATATGGCAGCTGTAGCTCTATTGTCGCGATTCGACGTAGGTGCATTGAGTACCCATATCTGTTGAATAGTCACAGACACCAACATGGAAACATTCATCCAGGTTTAAGTTTGTTTGGCACATTTTAAATGCCTCACACAGTTGAAAATGCCACCGATTGTGAAATACATGCTGTGATTTCTTTTCTGCGTGTAAAAGACGTGAAAGCTGTCAAAATTCATCAGATTAATAAAGTGTGTGGATATGTGACTCATGTAACTCCGGAAACAAAACAACGATCCATAGAATGGAGGCATTCAACATCACCCAAAAAATTGAGGCACAAGCAAACAGTTTCACGCGTAAAATCATATGCTCTGTATTTTGGGATAAGCAGAGGGTATTTCTTGAAACACCTTTACTAAATTACGTCATGCAATCCAAAACAAAAGGCAAGACATGCTAAGTAAAGGGATTGTTTTTATGCACGACAATGTTGTCTCCACTTGACTTTTCGAAACCCATCATCTCATCGTTTCATATGGATGGGAATAAGATGACCACCCTCAATATAGCCCTGATCTGGCTCCTAATGGCTACTAATTGTTTCTTTACTTGAAAAAGCATTTGGACTGGTGAGTACCATAACAAAAATGATGGTGTCAAAATGATTGTGCTGCAATGATTAGCCCTTCAGATGACAGATTTCTGTGAGGATAGAATACAGAAGCTTGTTGTACTATATGATACGTGCCTTAATAGTAGAGATAATTATGTTGAATAGTATATTAAGATACAGACTTTCTTACAAAAATGAAATAGTAGAAGAAAACTGAGCTTACTTTTATTATTATTTTTTTAATATCAAAATGGTATTTAATTAAAAAACACTAAGATATAATATAAAAGGCATGTATTATATGTTTCAAACCTGAAGTAAAGCTATGATGTATAAATCTCACATTACATGGAAATTTTTTGGGATGACTTTGATGTTCACCTTTCTATTGGATTTCAATTATTACATTGCACAGTATTTTCTTGTTTCCATATTTAGTGAAAAAATGGCTAATGAAATGATATTTCTTCATGAGGAATATATATATGAGGCCCGATTGAAAAGTAATGTCTCCATAGTCATAACATTTTGCAACCCAATTTTCAAAATTCTTCTTGTACTTCAGTGCTACATGTATCCTATATGTAATTCATTTGGTTTCTTTATTTTCATATGTCACTGGTGTGATGAGAACTGAAGAAAATAGCAATCCATATAGAGGTGAGGGTGAAGCAGCTAGACGTAAATCCATCTCACGAGTTTAACCTCTTCCCAAAGATTAGGGAACGATTTAAGGGGCACAATTTTCATAGTGACGACGAGAAGATAGCTTCCATTAAAGCGGAACTCTTCTTGGATGGGTTTTCCCGACTAGTTATGTTTTGGCGCAACCTTTTGAGCCAACGCATGGAAAAAGTCAGAAATTATGGTGAAAACTGAATAATTTTTACACAGAGGATATATGTAGCGTTCAAATTCAATAAGAGTTGTGAAAATTGGGCAACAAATAAAACGGTTATGGTCATAGAGATGTTACTTTTCAAACAGCTTCGTAATATCATCAACTCAGATTTCCATAAAGTTTTTATGTACTACGAAGTTTTAAAAAAAGGCATACTCCATTACTGTTATATTATTAGTGTTACACTTTATCCAGAAAAATATTGAAGCATTAAAGCAGCATGAAAAAATAAAAAAATAAATAAAAAAAAGCGAATTATTTTCGTAATAGGGTGAAGATGAACTTCTGAAAGTCAGATATTTTTCTATTTGAGGATGATAATTACCTATTAAGCATTGAATGTGAGTCTACACATACCACACGATAAAGAAAAGGAAGTTATTGATACAGGTTAAGTCAAAAAAAAAAAAAAAAAAAGATTAATCTCAGATTGAAAATGTGAATAATATTAAAGCAATACATTTCGAATGATGAAACTGTATTGAAAAAATACGAATCGGTACTTCCCAAGGAACAGCTGCATTTCATGACATTTTCAAGGAAGAAGTTTCAAAGAGTTTCGTTAAACGCCTTATGTTATCTAAAAATGGACCCTTTGATATAACAGGTATACATTAAATGTCAGTACCTCCAGTATTAATTAAAGAACTTTCCCAATGTAAACGTTAAATTAAAAATGTAACTTACCAATCTCTGTTCCAAGTGTATGATCCACAGAGGGCTGTAATTTACTTTCATATAATATGTCTAACCAAGTTGAAGGAACTGATTCTGATTTCCATACCCAAGACAACGAATCTTTTCGAGTCGCAACGTAACCACAGTCGTAATCATCGAATGAACAAAGTCTTGTAGCTTCTGTATATAAATAAAAATATCTCAATGTGGAGAGTCATAATAGTGTTAAAGATTTAGAAGTTTAAACAAACAACAACACCTAATTTAAAACGCAAAGTAGGGACTTGGAACCGTGTCATTTTCTTCTTTAAAATTAGCACAAAGTTAAAATTGAACTAAAATTGTTATGTTTCTTCACCAAAAGATCAAAATTTTCCTCAAGTTTTCTTCGTTAAGAACTTAACAAAATACATTTTTTGTTTAAATGTTTCCTACATTTTCCTTATAAAGATACCTAAAATAATTTAAGCTTAGTGAGTTCTTTTATTATTTTCTTTCACATTTACTATAATTCTTAACTGCATATTGTTCAATGGTTTACTAAATATATTTAATCTTATACTGTTTTACCTTTCGTGTTTGAACATTTTCCTGGTGTTAGCTCTATATCATCCAAAGCTATATCACCTCGAACTTTTGAAGCTACATTATGCTTAGCTGTAAATATCAACTGTAAACAAAGAAAATAAATCTCAGTGAGGTTTAACAACATAAAATACAATAGTATTTTAAATACCATCGCGTAACATAACTATGCTACATTTTATAATTAAAAATAAAATGACTAGAAAAACTGCCTATTATATGTTATAAGTCACGCATTAACGTTTAGGTATACATTGACAGGAACAATTAAATCGAATGATATGTAAAATAAAAAAAAATTTCTTATTTTCCCTCATTAAAGCTAGCTGCTGAGTACATTTATCGAACTTCAAGTTCTGTAGTTTTTTTATCTGAATTTCATTTTTTTTTTTTTTTTTGATAAAAATCCCAAACTTATTGCAATTCCCTGACATTGTGTAACACTGAATAAATTACAATTTCTTGTCTTAATATGCGATATCAATTCAAAAATTGTTGAATTGGCTATTTGCTCAGAAATGTATTCAAAACCTATGCATAAACAAAAAATAAATGAAACAAACATATACTATTGACAAAAAAAATCCGTCCCTATGAGATCTGATAATTTTCAGACATGATCGATTGAGTTTTTGTCAGTAGTATAATTCTCATTTATTTTTTTGTTTATTCAAAGGTTTTGAAAATATTTCTGAGTATTGAATAATACATAAACATGTATTGTGAAAACTAATTAATTAGAACTAAGAACTGGTGCTCAAAACACAAATCCTGAAATTCGAATAATTTTGTTCCTTAAACTTATTTTAAGCATTATCCTTATTTTAGATTTGTATCTTATAGAGTTCAAAGCTCTAGATTTTATAAAAAATTGTTAAGGATTTATAAATTAATAATGAGAAAAGATCTTGAGCTCTCTAGAACCCTCGTTAAAAACAATTGTAACCTGTGTTATTGATGAACTTTCCCATAACGTTATGTCTGGAGTATCTTTCTGGCTTCATATTTAAATTTATTTTTTCCATCCAATCATGTGAAACGTGGTAATAAAGTGGAATGAATAGATATAACTAAATAATGTAAAAACAACAGAGAAGTTAATTGATACAGAAAAGGTTACTGAAATAGGGGGGAAGAGTGCTAGTTTTTTAAGAACGCGGGAGTTTCTTGCATGTCTGTGTCTATTCGCTGAGATTAACACCCGACGCGGTTAAGTCGAAGTTTCACCATTGGGGATTTACTAGCATCGTATCCCAGTTAGAGTAATCTTTGATATTTTATAGAAGTTGTTATTACCTGCTTGGAGGGACAGTAAATTAGTAGAGAACATTCTCCTTTTCAGAGAAGCAATAAATGCTTTGGGAAATAACAGGTTATTTTCTTGAATTGTAGTAGTGAGCTGTTTTAATTACTTCATATGTGCTTGGAATGAAGTTGATCTTCATAATTGCAATTAAACTAATATTTAAAATGACAGATAAGTCGGGTAATAGAGATACACCTCTCAGTATACTTACTCTGTAACCTTTCAGTTTCATTGAACCTGATTCCGTAACGCTGAAATACGCCTCTTTCCAACGGTCTCCTTGCGTTCTACTTCTTGAAAAGTATTTCTTAGTCTCTTTAGTATTACTGACGCTCTGCATCTGCACAGTGAGATCTCCGATGTCTGCGCCATACATGTGGTAGAAGAAGCGGACGCAGTAAGAATTTTTCAGTGCTATTGTCTGCAGAGAAACTTCTTTTGTCTTGGCAGAGCTCACGTTGACAAAAATGTAGCCGCCAGATCCTGCAATAGATGAACTGCATGTATTATAAAATAAAAATTAATAACTTCTTTTAGTGTTTTCGTTGATCACTATTAAATTACTATAGTCGCTATCTTAAAAGCCACAGCTAAATTGATAACCGATTTAACAGGGTGATCTTACTAGAAATTAGTTTTTGTAGAGAACTTATTGCTAAGTCTTATTACAAATTTTCATTTTCTGTTTACGGCTTACCTTCTTTAACTAAGTACGGCCCCGAGGTGGATTCCCCCTATGGGGATTACTGTTTTTGATACCACAAATGAAGACGTAAACTTTTTTCTGTTTCTGACTCTTCTTTTTGCCAACCAATACTTTTTCTACCTTCACCTTGCATCTAGATCACATAAATTATTTACATAATAAACTTGTATAATTCTGTAAGGTCCAAATATGGTCCTTGCGCCAGTAAAATCAACCAAGCCGTTACTTTAATTTTTTGAAAGTCAAAAAATTGTTGAGTAAATGGTGTTATTTTTTTAAGTGAATGCTGCACATTTAGCAATCAAAACATTTTTGTTTGTAATATGAATGAAAAATATAATTACAAAACCATATGCATGAATCAAAATTTGAATGTTCTTAAATAATAGTCTATAAGTGTTTCGCTTTAAAGTAAATTATGGAGGTCTAAGTGCGTTATTCATGTGAGTTTTTTCTTCTCGTATCACGAAATGATGCTGTGGGGTTCGCATTCGTTTTTATTACTTATTTTGTATGATTTTATTCCATTCCTGTGATTCTATTTCTTACCCACATTCATTTCTCTTTATTGTTCATAAGAATATGAAGAAGGCTGCATCGTCCAGTTTTAATAAATAACGTTATTCTCAGATGTAGTCTATATTAAAGAATCAAGATACACGAGGAATGTTGAGCTTTTTTTATAGAGCAAGAAGTATAATTTTTTAATTGATAATTATGAACTTAAACTTAGTTGAATCCGTATTAAGGATTTAATTATCAGTGTGAAAATTTGTTTAAATGCTACTTGCATTAAAAACCTTTAGTGACTAAATCTGTTCTTTGCAAAACTTTGCGTGGAACAAATTTTAACATAATTTAATTATGAATTCCGTGTTACCAAGTGTTCTTGGTGTGCTAAGAACAGAAAACGATGTCGACCCAATTAAAGGTGATATTAAAGCAGTGAAGTATTACTTTGTTTCTGACAGTTGAGGTTCCAAGCCTATCCAAATTCCTCGCAGAATAAAATCTGTTTACTGTGGCTTTCACCTCTATCAAAAGATAGAAGAGCATCTTAAGGGACATCACTTTAATTTTGACAATGAGATAAAACCTACAAATAAAGCTCGATATCAACAACAGCTACCAGAATACTTTTCCCTCGAATTTATCTGACTCTTCACACGATGATGTAAGATTGGGAAAAGAAATGTATCTTTTCCCAATCTTACATCATCTTGAGGGTACTACTTCTCAATGAACCCTCAAGAAAAGTTCTAATGTTCTATGAACTTACCAGTTCCGATGGTATGATCTACAGATGGACCAGTATCAGCTTTATTCAGAAATCCTCTTCCAATTCTCCAGTTTTCCTTGTTGCCTTTATCGTTTATTAAAAACGAACAGATTCCGGTTTCGAAGGTGCATTTATAGAATCTCGGTTGTTGAGCTGTAAAATACAAAAACATTTTTAAGTGAATTTTAAGTTATTAAAACCTTGAAGGAGTTAAATTAATGTGTTATATAAATGTGTGTATATGTCTATGAGAGCAAACAAACTACATTAACAACTTATATTCATTAATTCCTTTTTTAAAAATTTTATTAAAACTAAAATAATTCTGAATAAATCGAAAAATCAGTAAAATATTAATAAATCTAAAAAAATCTAACTAAAAATGTTACCCTAACTTAAAAAATAAACAAGATTTTGTAATAAAAATTTGATGATGAAAAAAAGTCCAAAATATTCTTAAATGCTATTATATATATGTATGTATGTATGTATGTATGTATGTATATAGTACTGTTATGAAATTATAGAATGAAAGGATTAACTTACAGCACGGTTGAAAATAAAATATTCACTAATTATGAAAAAGTGTGAATCAAAGTTCTCTCTTGATGAAATGAAGGGAAGATTTACAGAATAATGGAAAAATAGTGATACTTCATAATTTGAAAAATTACGAGTAAAGTTTTATTTGCTAATAACGTAACTTGTTTGAAATTTTTATACAATATTTTTACTAAATTTTACTGAAGAGGAAATTAGGATATTGTATCTCCCTATTCCTATTCATAAATGTAACTATTTGCACTTTTAATTATGTAACTTTATCATTAATCAAATATACTTTAAGATGATTTATTTCTTAATTGTATTTTTAGTTTCAAAATAGAATTTGACGTCTTGATGCATTAGACAAAGCTAATGAAACGAAAGAAATTTGATTATTTTTATTAAATGTCATTAAAATGAACAAACTTCCTTAATCTCAAATATTTGAAACTATTAATCTCCCTTTATTTGAAAAAAAAAATCCTTCTTTAACTTTTATTCCTTAACTTTAGTAGGAGACAACTTAAATTTTTTAGAGAACGTAACTTCAATGCAGTACAACGTAATCAACTTCTTGATGCAGATGGAAACTTTTACAAAATATATGTAATGTTTTTGAATATATAGCCGTCAGGTATCCAAAAACGTTCGAATCGCTGAGGCGAAAAGTGAAATTCAAACGGCAGGAGGTCGCAAATCGGCCCAAATGACTTCAAAACTTAAATTTCTTTTGAACAGTCAGTCAGTGAAGAATTGTGAGTCTTATCAGTCACATCGTTAAGTGGTGCTATAAGTAATTATCCTGAAAGAACTCATCAGTGTCAAAAAATGATGTTTTATGGCCAAATTTAATGTAGTTATGCGTTCAAATTGAGCAGCAATGCTACAGAAGCTGCTTGAAAGATATGTTCCGTTTTTTTAGAGGCATTAAGGAGTGAGGGCAAGACGACGCCCTACCGAAATAGAACATCCTAGTGTTATCCTCATTAAACGAGCAATGAACTTAGACTAGGGTTTGTGGAGTGTAGGAGGAAACCTTTTTGTTGCAATTGACCAACGTTGGGATGACTTGGAAGCATAGTAAAATGATTAATTACGTTTTAACTAAAGAAATTAATTTCGGTGCCTCACCATTTGCTCTTCATTGCTGTCACTCCCAACGAACGTCCCATTACTGGGTCAAATATTGATATGTGACGAGAAATAGGTATTATATAGTAACCTCAAAAGAACACATCGTTGGTCATCCTCTGGTTCTTTGGCATTTGCACTTCCCCAAAAGGAAACACTCGTCAACAGAAGGTACTTTCAATTTGGTAGACCAGTGCTGATAAAGTACACTAAAGTATTTATAGAGAGTAGCAGAACCATAACAGTTAGCAGTACTCGTCCCTAAGTTTGCAAAGGGTTGCAAGAGCACTGAGTCAGAAGCAACCAGCCCTAGTCAACAGGAAAAAAGTTTGCCCTTCAAGAGAATGCCAGATCTCATACGGTGAAAGTGACCAGGGTTAAAGCGATCAACATACTTGGTTGAAAATTTTTACCTCGGCCACTTTCCACTCCCGAACATGTGTGTGTGTGTGCGCGCGCGCGTGTGTGTTGTATGCACAATATTGAACGCGCGCCTTCTTGCGTGCTGCTGTTAGAAGGACGCGCTAACTAGAGTCATCTGACATACAGCCCTCTCCCTTGAAGCCTTTGGGAAACAGTAGATGGTGAAACTCGGTTTAAAGTGGCAACAAGCAGCCCACATGCAAGCTGCGAACCTGTAGGATACTTGTGTCGCCGCTCTAAAGATGCCTAAAAACAATTTTCATTCGTCATCGTAGATCTTGGCCGATCTTGTTTTGGTCTTTGCAATATAGATGTTGGGAAACGGAGTGAAATAACTGCCGCTGCGCGGCTGTGCTGTGACGTCAGCCTGCGAGCTGACTCTCACTCACGAATGTATAACGGAACAACCTGTGCACTCGGCGATAGCTGAGAGTTTACTTGTGTATGTCTCTGTGTTGTACCGTCCTTTTATGAATAAAGTATATGTTTGCTGAAACCTCTTTGGATTTTATTTACATCCAGGTACCCAAGCATCGGGTAGATGCAGCCCATTTGATTTCACTTTTGAATTCTAAGTTCGTTTTAGAACAATAGATCTAGGGTCATGAAACAGTATCCTCAAATTACGGACGACACTGTACGTTACATTGAGCTCTGTAGCCGCTTACCTTGCGATTGGCCTACCTATAATCTACTGACCATTCTCCATCTCATTCTGTCATCCACAAGTCCGTGGTTACTCATTTTACATGATCCCATATAAAATTTACCTAACTCCTGGGAGAAACATGGCGATTGTTATGGAGAAGTACGAACACACACATCGCCGACAGCCTATCGTGCTCTTCTATCTCTTTCATAGTCACAACTCCTCAGACGCGTACTTGTACGTTTACTTATTGGAATCTAAATATTTGCATAATTCTTCGGCGCTATAATTGGTTATTTTGGTTCAATAATTTTTTAAAAAATAGACAAATTTTGCAAATTCTCTTAACTGTGCACTCGAATGTATATGTTAGGTCAACCGGAAAGTTTTGTTCGTTTGCGAAGTGAAAGAAAATTATACATTTTTCATATTTATTGTACAATGTAACATTTCCTACTTACTAGGTTTAATATTTACTAGGTTTGGTCAATTAGCATTCCATATGAGTTAAGTGAAAAAAAAATTGCTGAATGAAATGCCTGTTTGCTCAGAGCGAAAACAAATCAATTTTGGACCGGATAATTACTGGTGAGGAAAAATTGGTTATTTTCGAATTTATCGTCAGGAAAAGAGCATACTTGTAGCGTGGTCCTCTCTACCTCAAAATCGAGAAGGATCCTGAATAGGAAATAATTGTGCATATTGTGGGACTTTTAAGAACCAATACATTTGGAGCTTTTGAAACCTAACAAAAAGCTCAATTTGGGGAGATGTTGCCAGAAAATAGATGGTTTCAACAAAACATTAAAAGAAAAGAAACCGGCAATGTTCAATAAGAAGCCCATTATATTAATTACATCGTGATAATGCTAAACCACTTGCTGCTTTGGCAATTCGTTAAAATCTCACAGAGCTAAGCTGGGAATTTCTGTCGTCTAACTCCTCAAACCCTGCAACCTCAATAATCATTTGTTTATCTCCCTGCAAAATTTTTTTGAACTGATAAAACTCTAAACTGAAGTATACGCCAACCTAGCACTACTTGAATTCCTTGGCTTTAAAGACAGTGCATTTATCAAAAATGATATTTACAATTAACCTCACTCTGGCAAGAGTTCATAAGTAACAATTGAAAATATATTGCATAATAAATATTATTAAATGTATGAAAAATTTATTATTTTCTTTCTCTTCATAAACTGACAGAACTCTCCAGTAGATCTAATATAAGCGTTTGAATTGTTTGCCTTGTATTACTTTCAGCATGATTTGTTCCATATTATTTTTTAATAAAATAGAGATTAACTTCTGCCTTAAGTCTCGTGTTACATAAAGTAGCACACGATGATTTCAAAATGATTTCCGAATGGAATAAAAATAAATAAATCAATATATTTTTTAACAAACTGCAACAAACAGTTGTGTAAGAGAATTAAGAAGCTTCTCCTATCCCCTAACAAATTGTATGACGGAAGATAAATTTTATTGTTTGTGGTACAATACAAATATGTTAGCCATTCAACCATTTACTTTATACGTTTGGGTTAGCATTCACTTACTTTTTGAGCGAATCACGTTAACTTTCATTCAACCAAAACATATGTGTTTTTTAGGTGGGGCTACTAGGCAGTTTTCATTTATAAGTAACCTTTTCAATTTGATGTACATTTTGATTTACATAAAATGTACATATATTAACAAAAAGAGTTTTTGTTTCCAAAAATTTCTTTTATTTTAATTCTGGATATACTCAGCAAAATTAATAAGATAAGAATGCAATCTAAAAGCTGAACTAGAAGAATTGATTGACATTTGACATTCAACAGACTAGTTTAATCAAATGAGATTTATATTATCAAGTTTTATGTATATTTAATCATTTTTTTGTCTTAACAAAAAATTATAAGCATAATACAACTCTGATAAAGAATATGATAACAAATTATAAATCTTTAGTGTTAAAGTAATGGGCGTTTCATTTAAAGTGTTGAAACAAATGAAAAATAATAGTAGTCACCGATGATCACATTGTTATAACGATATAGATAAAACATCCTTTTATATTGAATTCTTTTTATCAAAACCGTCGATAAGACGCTCTATTCAGTTGTGGATCTTATCATAAAAGAAATGTCAAACACGTTCAGGAGATAATTTTGTGAAATGTCTAAAGAATGATACAATTAACAAACGAATTAATATATTTATAAAAAGTAAAAACTCAGTTTTTACAATTTGTGAAATAAGTAATTTTAAATTCCCTATTCAATGAAATAATTGATGAGATGCAACAAAATAACCAATAGTTTTTTTTATTATTATTATATATAATTAAACATGATTAATAATACAATGTTACCTAATGATGAAGACTCTTTTAATACGTAGATCAAAAAATACACGCACATTTTAAATGTCTGTTCATCTTCATATTTTAATTTTTTGTTGAATTCCTATTAGCGTGTATATAGATAGGCAACAAATTTTCGATTAATTATTACTATTTATTTTCGTCATAAACAGGACACGTACGAATAAAAAATAAGTTTTAGATTTCAATTTCAAAATAATTATTTAAAGAAATTATAATAAAATTATTAATTAGAAACTTTCATTATAAGTGGTTAAGAGTTCTAAAAGGTACATCCTCATGGATATATAAAATTTTATTTATAATGTTTATTTATTTAATCATAAAACTTCATTTCATAAAAATTTTCATATATATATATATATATATATATATATATATATATATTATATTATATAAATAATATGTTTTAACTTTCTTCCTCATTTCCAAATATTTTTAAATAAGTTATTCTATTTCGAAATTCAATGGATAAAATTTTTAAGAAAATGTAGCGGATAAATTTGGGCATATAAAAGATGGATATTTTTTTTTCAATAAAATATTGAAATAAACTTTGTATTCTGGAATTCAGTAATATGATTTGTCGAATTCTTGCAGCTATATAGCTCTTTATCTCCCCTTCCTAAATATTGAATCAATTGACACAATTTATTATTTTTCCATGTTTAACATATTGAAAATCAAAATTTAAAGGAAATTAAATGAAAGTTTCAATGATTTAGGAAATGAACTTTCCTGAGAAAAAAAAAACATTTGTGTAGAACCTATTTTAGAGTATCTTTTTTCCTTACAGTTTTTTTTAGAAATTATTTTTATTCTCCTTCACTACATTGAATTTCAACATGATTCTCGTTATTGTTTCTCTTCAACTGACCTTATGGGCCTATCTATGACGTTATTTGATTCGAGAATCTCGATTTGTGAATTATATAAATCAGCTTTTCTCTACATAAATTGAAGTGTGGTGAGTAGAATAGAAGATAGTAGGAGTAAGTGAATTTTATTAGTGGTCTTTGAAAATGAATCAAACAATGCACTTAATGTTGTTTTTATATACAAGTGCTCATTAGTTTAATAAGCAACTTTTAGTGGAATTTTAAATACCATTAATAACTTTTTACAGCAGTTTTTGGAAAGATGACTTAATTAATACTTTAAATCTGAGAAATTAAATCTTATTTTTACTATATACATTGTTCTGTTCTTCCTATTTTTCTTCAAAGAGAATCTAATATTATATCTATCCGATAATTACTTAATATGTTTCGAAGTTTATGTATTTATGGGATTTGATTCAAAAAGTAATGCCTCAATGGCCAGAACTTTTTACTTGTTACCCAATTTTCAAAATACTTGTTATCTGAAAGCTACATGTGTACCTATGTAATCATCTGGTTTTTATTTTTTTCCCCAGTCATTATTGGAGTGTTGAAAAATGAAGATGAGGGCGAGCCACATGGATATGAGGTTGAAACAGCGATGTATCATTGTTTCCGACCTTCGACTTTCTTCTCTTCAAAAAGATAAATTATCACCTTCAGGGACAGCGCTTTCATTCTGATGACGAGGAGAAAGTTTCTATTAAAACTTGATGTCGACAACAACCGCTGGAATTCTTCTCTGACAAGTTTTCCCAACTACTCTCGTGTTGGAGCAAATAAATTGAAAGTAATTGGGACTATGCCAAAAAGTGAATACGGAATTACATAGAGGATACACGTAGCTTTACAGCAAGAACTTAGAAAATTGTGGTACAAATAAATTAGCATACTTAGAATTGTACCATTATTAATTAATAAGATTCATGTGAAGAGATAAAACATCAAGAAAATTTAAAAGTCATTTATAAATAATAATTAACAACGATGTTCTTTGTAAAAAACGTAAAAAAGTCTTCAATATTTACTAAAAACGCAATCATTTTCTTGCGCTGTCCTTTTTTCTTATAATAATTTCCCCCATATGATACTTATAAGAAAATTATCTGATAATCCATATAATTTTCTTATTTAAATCATTAGAAAGATTTGCATCGGGGTTGTAATACCGGTATGAATTTAACTGACTTCTTGCCTCGAATTTTATCTCTCAATTTATCAGTATCGATAAAAGGACAGTTAACAAATAAGAATTTATAAACAACACAATCATTTGCAAGAAAAAGTAACCATGCTTATCTATGTAAAAAGTAGATTTATGAAAGAATAATATCTAATCAGAGGGAGGCTAAATTAAGAATGCAACCTTGATATTAAAAATCGCTGGGTGAGTTTTCTTTTCAGAATTTGAAAAAATGTCTCCAAAACAACGCTGTGTTTTCATCAAATATTTGAGAACGCTAAATTACAAAAATGTTTAAAATCCTGTAAATCAAATATAAGAAGTTTTTCTACAAATTAAGAAAATATTCTGATGTATTAAGAAGCTGTTCTGCCACTAAAAATGAATAAGTATATTAATAATTACTAAGTCAAAAGATCCAGAAAAATTAACGTTTTTCCAAAAGTTAATCTAAAATCGCATCTACTCCCCTTTTACATTATTCATTGCCAAGGACACATATGCACTGATTACAAAAATGAATTATTTTAACTTGATAAATTAAAATATTTTCTCTATAAAAGTCTAATATTTCCTCTTTATCTGAAGGTAGATGCTGGGCAAAATATTTCGAAAAATTCATTCATATTATTAAGATATATGAAAAATGAATTTTAAATTTTAATAGAACAGAGAAAAAGGAAAATAAAGTATATATTTGCCCTTCATAATAATGTTCAATTTAAGAATATAGTTTTCTCTATTGTTAAATATGAGTATCCATTGATAATAATAAATACTGATTAAATACGTATTTATATACGTATGATTAGTATGATTGAATACATACGTATATAAATTCTCTCTCTCATACGCACACACATACACACACAGATATATATATATATATATATATATATATATATATATATATATATATATATAATCAAATTAATAACGGAAAATAATCTTTACTCTTTAAGATAAAATAAATATTATAGAAGGAATTTCTGTATGCATATAACATTTTAACAATACTATTTTACAGTCAAAATATACAGGATTGCTTGAATAAGATAATAAGTCTTTCTATACAAATTTAAACTTTTTTAGTTTCAATGGTACTAATTTTTTTTTTTTAATTTTAATACAATTGAAAATTGATTGAATGGAAAAAAGAATATTTTTGAAAAAAATATTTCAAAATGTTATTTAAATAAGCAACATGAAAAGCTTCTATTTCATTACCAAATTTTGAGTAAATAACTATTCAATTTTAAATATTATATAACTTATCCCTTAGACAATCGTGATATGTGATTTATACGATTCTGCCTTATTTTAAATATAATATGAAGCAGTCTAGTTACAGCTTCGTTGTGAAATTATTTTTAATCTTGATTTTAAAAAAAATTAAGGAGTTTCTTCATTATGTGTAACAAAATAGTTTCAAATCTATTAACCCAATTAGAGAGTCATTCATTCAAATAGAAGATGCTTATTTTTGGTTCTAATATAAATAACCGAGCTAAATTCATTCATTATAATTTAGATGTAGGTCATTATTTCAATGGGATTAATATTATTATAAATTAAAATCTATCTTTACCTGAAACATAAAATCCAGTCAAGGTCAAAATCAAAAAACAGATCTTAAGCATCCCCATGGCGATGCTTTATGAACTGTCCTATTGTCCACTCACTGACCACTACCATCCACAAAATAGATGGTTTGTTCACAAATAAAACTAAACTAACACAATATTATAAAGTTTCTGATGAAACTTTAAATCCTATATGAGATGATCAAACAGAGTTATATCTGTAATGAACACACAGCAGGTGCAAATTATAAAAAGTTGATGGGTCTTTTAATACCTCTCCAAAACAAATTATCGCCTCTTTGTCCCCGGCGGCAAAAACAACAATAACTAGATACCTCCCCCAAATCAAAGATCATTGATTTTTGGGCTCTTGGAGATGCTAATAGTCATTCTTTCAAAGAAAGACCGAGATAAAGTCACGCATTGTTTCGCTACCGAAACAGAGATAGGAAGCCAAACGAGAAGGAAACTGTATCTTCTGTGTTTCGGTGATTATTCTTCCAATCAAACTTCTCACCTGATTAATTTGATTATCAGTTGCACTATTGTGGATCGTTTAGGGGGTTATGTAAGTTTGGGGGAATAATGGATTATTTCTAATGTTCAGAAAGTGCCGAGTAATGGAATTGTTACGGGTGGCTTTTGTCTTTGTTGTTATTGTCACTCGTTTCTCGAACTATTTTTAACAGGGAATATGTTCTCCGAAAACCATTTCGATAAAATGTGTTATTAACACCTATGTAACATTTTTTTTTATTTTCTGCTATTTTATGAGGCAACAATAATAACCTTCTTTTGAAATATATTTTGTTTAATAATTTATCGTTTGCTTTAATTTCAAAAAGTGACCAGAATAATATTTATTGTTTTAATAATTTACAATTTACTTTAAGATGTTGTAGTTTGCTTTGATTATTTGTGTTGTGAGAAATTGACAACATTCTAATATATTACGTTTTTTTATATATATATATTTGGAGGAAAAATTTAGAGCATTATATTCAGTATAATGCTCTGAAATAAATATATTTATTTTCCTGAAAAGATACAATTCTCTATTTTCCTCTAGTACAATCCATATCATTAGCCAAAACACGTGTAGCAATTTATTGTATAAATGTGCGTTCGATAATGTAACACTAGAAAATAAAATGCTTGGCTTGAAAAAAATAAATTTCTCTTAAATGAAAATTGAATGAAATTTAACGAGTTCGTAAAAAAGATTAAATATGCAAACTCTTCTATCATGTTCGGAAAGAGAAAGCGCGCCAAAAAAAATTCGATACTACCAAGAATTGCATTACACAACAAATATATATATACAATGAAAATAGTAATTCAAATATATGTAAAGATAAACGTTAAGAAAAAGTTTTAAAAAATTGATTAAATTTAATACAGAAGCAAATATTGTAATAAAATTATAAAATAATAATTACAAAAGGAAATAAACTTAAAAGTATTTTTTGAGGATAGTAAATATTAAATGGGAAAGAAACAATAAAATTATTTTTGTATGCATAGCTACAAAAATAAAATAAATAATAAAACATCGCAATACATGAAAAAGCTAAAAGTAAGATACACATTTAACAGAAAAAATATTAGCCATAAATGATTGCAAGAAAATAAAGTACCAACCAAAAATTGAAACATGGCAGATAAAGAAAGAAAAATGTAAAGAAAATGAAAATTTAGCATTTAATTTTAACAGAGATTTATACGAAATTTAAAATTAATAAGGTTATTGCATACGAAAAATTTAATTACTTAGTTATGTTAAACTTAAAAAAGAAAATAATATATATATTTTGATAATAATATATTCATAAGCGAATTAAAGGTATACCACAAAGTGGGTCTGAAAGCAATTGTTTTGTTGATATTTACTGACCTTTTGATAAATATGATTATATTGAATATAATAGTTTTAACATATTTATATATATTTACGATATTATGTTTCTCCAAAATAATGATAATAAAAATGTTAAATCTATTTTTTTTTATCTTTTTACCAAGTGTATTTTAAATTATTGTAAAATAAATATAATATTTATGTGTGTATGAAGATCGGAATATTTATATATATATTTTAAAAAATAGGTACAGTTTATAGTAATATATACAATAACAGAGATAAATTTAGCCTCAAGATTCATAAAGTGCCGTTACGAACTAGTTCCTTAAGCCTTAGTAAATTTAGAAACATTATTTATAATTATATTTTACGGAACATTACTCATAACTTCATAATATTTACAAAAACTTTGAAACTTTTCACAAACTTTGTCAGCTGATTATTCTTTGAGCTTAATTAAGAGTAATTTAATACACAGTAATTATAAAACACAGTAATATATCATTATAATTTGTTTTTAATTTTAGTTTTTTTTTTTAAGTCTCTTATTTTCTCATTTAATTTTTCTTTTGATCTTGCACATTGTATACACAAACTTTCTCTCTCTCTCTCTCTCTCTCTCTGATGGATGGCATTGCTCTCCATTTCTTATTTTCAGTGTTCGTCCTCGTTTAGCAAGATGCTTGCATTATGTTTCTATTATCTATTATTTGCGTTTAGTTTAAGTTTGCAGTGTCCTTTCTTCATTATTTAATTCTGCTGCCATCTTTCAGTCTAATTACTAGACTCCATTAGAAGATACTTAAGAATAAGACAAAATGCTTTATTAATTCTTGAAGAATAGATCATATCGCTCTCTCTCTCTCTCTCTTGAATCTGATTTAACTCAATAATCCTAGATTATGATTTAATTAGGAAGTCTCAGCTTACTAAGTCGCACCGATTCCAACAATTTTCTCTAACAGTACCTTCATAACTTAGTACTAAAACTAAGACTCACTTCAATCGGAAAGGTTAATTCGTTATTTAAATCTAATTTACTAATAACTATCAGCTTGCCGTTATCCTCTATATCCCTTTGTATTCCTTTCAATTCTATTTCGTTTATATATTATCTCTCGTCACTTCTTTCTTCATCTAATTTACCTAATTACGTTTTTGTTGGGTAGACATTGTAATTTTATGCAATTCAAATTATTATCCCCCGTTGTTTCCAAAGAGAAAATCGTGAATAGCCCTAAGTTAATATTTTTTTTATCTGTTTTGATCTGCTGCTTAGTAATTTACATTGATATTAATCTTGGTTCATAAGACATATTGTATATATCTATAGGTCTACATACGTCTTTTACTTAAACTTCTTTTTTGTATTTTTGACATTTTGAAATTTTGATTGTACCCTTTCGTTTTCTAACATTTTTGTGTTTGAGAAAGTTTGGCAGGTAGAATGAATTGCATCACGTATCAATCAGATACAAAGTTCTAAAATGTTAATTTTCATTTTTTTCTTTCTATTTTTCTGTTTTCTCAATCAATTGTTCGTAGTTTCCTGTTTTACAGAGTTACAATGAATGTAAGTGTAAGGATTATAAAGAATTTATTAATGAAGAATACCAACATGTGATTACTGATAATCTAAATATTGTTAGGGATAAAAATTTGAGAGAAATTAGGAATATATGAAACTAGTTTAACCCCGCATATTTGGTCCTCAGCCCGAAATTGCTTTTTGACTTGCTGGGTTCCATATTTTCCTTTATTTTTTAATTTATTTTTACATTTCTTTCTGGATTTCTGTTTTCTAAATATTTTCAATAATTCTTTCATACATTTTCAGTATATACATATACACATATAAAGGTACTAGTGAAAGAATTATTACTTCTAATAACAATAATTTTATTTTAAAAAAAAATTAATGAAGATATTGATAATTTCTTAATAAAATTAGAAATAAATCATATGATCCTGGAAACGATGCTCATATCCATTGAAAGTCATCTTCACAGCAAAAAAACAAATGAGCCAAATCAAAAATTATAAAAATCAAAGTAATGATTGTTTTTTCCCCTCGATATTCATGGGATTGTGTACCTTCACTCGGTTCCCTAAGATAAAAATTTAATCAACATTACTACTTTCACGTACTTGCTGAACTCTGTGAAAGAATAATGAAAAGTGACCCGAATTCTTGAAGGACAAGTCATTCGCATTGACTGTCAAGAGGTTTCTAGCCAAATACAGAATCCCAGTGATAGACCAATCATCTTATTTGCTGGAACTGGCACCATGCGACTTCTATCTGTTCTCTAAGGTGAAATCTACATTACTTGACAATATTTGGTGTATTTGGTCATCCAGAGCTGTAAAGAAGTGGTACACGCGTCCCTGGAATCCAGCTGACGGAAGAAGACTTTCAACACTGTTTCGAACAATGGAAGATTCACATGGAGCGTTGTTGGGATAGAGGAGGGGTATCTTTTAAGTGATCATAAGTAAAAGAGTATGAAATAAAAAAAAAATGTTTTTTTTTCAGCGTCAATATCGTAATTTAATAGCCACACTTTGTATATACATACATTGATGTTCAAAATTAAAAGAATTTGCATATTTTGTAGAATTTAATGAAAATAATTTAACGAAATGTAAACATACTGTTTCGAAACAAAGATGCAAATCTTGTACATCGGAATACGTAGTATACAGGGAGGAACCAGAAACTAGTCAAAAAAAACAGGATTTATAACCTCATGCCCAAAATCATTTCATTACGCTAGCTCAT
>BMAW01022504.1:0-31424 GCA_019974015.1 Nephila pilipes
ATATATATTATATAACAGGTCAATTGAAAAGTCCCCGGCCTACCATAGTAAAACACACTTTTTTGACAAAATCAGATTTTTTTACTGAACATAATTCCCTTCAAGGGTGATACACTGTTTATAGCGACCCTCCAACTTTTCAATACCATTTTTGTAGTACGATTTGTCCTTTGCTTCAAAATAGCCCTCAATTTCGGCGATCACCTCTTCATTCGACGAAAATTTCTTCCCAGAGAGCATTTTTTTGAGATCTGAGAACAGGAAATAGTCGATGGCGGCCAGATCTGGAGAATACGGTGGATGAGGAAGCAATTCGAAGCCCAATTCATGGATTTTTGCCATCGTTTTCACTGATTTGTGACTCGGTGCATTGTCTTGGTGAAGCAGCACTTTCTTTTTCTTCAAATGCGCCGTTTTTCGGCGATTTCGTCTTTCAAACGGTCCAATAACGCTATGTAATAGTCGCTGTTGAGGGTCCTTCCTTTTTCAAGGTAGTCAATGAAAATTATTCCATGCACATTCCAAAATACAGTCGCCATAACCTTGCCAGCCGACTGTTGCGTTTTCCCATGCTTTGGAGCGGGTTCATCGTGTGCAGTCCACTCGGATGACTGTCGATTGGACTTCGGAGTGAAATGATGAAGCCACGTTTCATCCATTGTCACATATCGACGCAAAAACTCGGGTTTTTTACGCTTGATCATCTTCAAATACTGCTCCGAATCATCAATTCGTCGTTGTTTTCGGTCAAAAGTGAGCTCGCGCGGCACCCACTTTGCACAGAGCTTTCTCATACCCAAATGTTCGTGAATGATATGATGTACACGTTCAGTTGATATCTTTAGAGTGTCTACTATTTCATTCAATTTCAATTTATGGTTTCAGAAATGGGGTACATTTCTCGTTTTAAAGATGTCTAGGGGTTTTATGGATTCAATTACAAATCGGATATTTAGAAGATAACATTTAATTAAACCATATATTATTGTACAGTATTCACTAAGTTGAAATAGAACTATTGGTTATACATATTAAAGAGCTCTCAGATCACACGTCTTTCCGATGGTCGTACTCTTCCATCTGCCGTTACTCGTGCGAATCCCTTGGAAAGAAGTTACAAAGTAGAGTTCCAGCTCGTGGTGCCATTTAATGTTGGAAGGCATCTTTTGTAAATGCCGTTCTACGTATATATATATATATATATATATATAAGTTACGCTTACTTTACAATAATTCGTTTTTCATTTATAATTAAATCAGTTTTGGAATATATGCGACTAAAAAGTATTTCACAGCATATATTTTATTTTTAATATGTACTAAATGAACTAATTCGGTCTTCTTAACACAATAAAACGTATTTTTGAAACAATTATTAGCGAGAGGAAACCCGGTTATTTTTAGCCACCTGCTTAGAATACTGAAATCATAGTTTCAATGAAACAATTACACTTTTAATATGTAAAAAGGGAAGTTGCATTCAGTGAATTAATTTAAATTATATATATATATAATATAAATAGTGAATGAATTTAAATTATATATATATATAATATATATATATATAAATATTTTCCCGAATTAAAAATAATATTTACTTATTGAAGTAAATAAATATCACGCATTATTTTGTTCATGATAAGGAATTTGTTTTATAAAATACCAATTTCTCTCATTCTCTCTCTCTCACCTATTCTTAAAGAGGAATTAGGAGAACTACAGCCCGCGGTTCAAATCAATTATTTTAATTGAACTCGTAGTTTAAAAAAAGTTTTTAATTTGAAAAGAAAATCAAAATGAATCCAAATATGTAGTGTAAGCATTGCGATATATAAGGGACATAATCAAATCTTTTGGTAAGTGTTAGAGACATTTCATGATTTTAAAATTCATTTGGGTGTATAATGAGCGGCTTCTCTTAGAATTTTAACTGGATTTGATTGATCAGTAGAATGAAGATATGGTACATTCGATGTTAATCTATTATAATTCCCTAAATATGTGTTGAGAGATAAATATAGTCAATTAAAACAAACGCTGAATTATTTTGATTTCAATTTAGGAACACTTTCCAGTCTGAAGGGATATTTTTGAAAGCAAAGTATGTAAAAAATATCAACATAGATAATTATATTTATAGTTCATTTAATATATCTAGTATGATGAAAGGTTTTTTTATCAGAAAAAAAAATAAATCAATATATCAATGCTAAATTTAACCGTGACTACAATACTCTAATAAATTTGTATGAAAATAATTTATTCAATTTTTTTTTGTAAATGCTATTCATGTGCATATAAATATTATATAAAATCTAGCCGGGTTTAAACTATTATTAGGGGAGTCGATAACATTATTATAGCGAACATAGATTCACCAAGAAAACGCATCTCTTAATTTAATGCCCTAATTTGCGTTGTCGTGGAATGAAAGAAAAGAAAGAATAAAACTTTTTTTCTCTGAAAATCGTTTTTCTTGTAAAGTTAGTGAATGTATTGAATGTAGTACATTTCTTTGCTTATTTGTTTTCTGCCCAAACATAAAGATGAGATGGTTTACCGACTCTGGAGAATGAAACATATAATTGCCCATGAGAGAAGCATTCGTTTTATAAATTTAAACCACACACTTGCAAAGATTGTCCTTGCGCTTTTTTAATAGTCACAGTGAAAGTACTGGAAAATGAAGTCGTTTTAATTAGAAAGCCATATCTGCCGGAATGACTGGTATTCGTGGTAGTAGTTCATCTTCATCTTTATGACGTCCAATCAGAATTGTTGCTTCGATTTGACCATTCATCAGTTGTTTATCTACTAATCGTTACAATTACAAAATCATTCGAATTGAAAATTATAATAAACAATAAATATAAATTATAATACGTATAATATCATTTAAATATAATTATGATTAATATGTATAATCACATATTATAAATAATTATAAGTTATAATATGTAATCATAAAAATTATGACTAATTAATTTTATTAATATAATAATGCATAGTATTTATAACTATTTAGCTTCCTCTTAAACTTCTTATTTATTTAAATTTGTATATTATATAAAATATAAAGAATAAAATAAGTAATTAAAATTTATATTAAAGAAATTTAAACGTATAATAATATTATGCAGTAAGAATTATACAAACAGACTTTACAAAAGACTATACAAAAGACAATACAAAAAGACTAACTTTTTCTTAGGTATTTCCACAATGGAGGATAAGACCATTCATTCATTTTGCAAACCAAACATTCGATCAGTTTTAAAATTAAATCTCCATCCATGCATCGATGTAAAACATGTATTTCAGTCTTTCTCCTTAAATCATTTAAAAAAAACGTAACTCACGCTTTTAAGACATTCTTAAAATAATAATTAGATAATTCCTTTAAAAGGCGTTAAATAATAAATGATTTTCAGAAAAAATGGTTAAAAAACAGAAAAGAATCATATTACAAACTTATAAAAAATCACTTGCTGTTTTTGAACATTGTTTGCTGCTTTTAACAAATAGTAGTAAAAAACACGTAATTATGTCGAAGTTTCTCAAAAGTAGAGCTATCAGAGTGAACAAACACTAATTCGTCAGATTGAAATCGTTATCACACCTAAAAATCGCCAATTGCCAAGAGGCACGCGCTACTTCATTTTGACCCAAAGCAAATAAATTGAATACAATGTTCAGTATGAAATTAACTCACCTTTAATTTTTTGGCAAAAAGATAATCATATTACTTCTCGGATAAAATCAAATCGATTCTAACCTCTGATTAGATATTTCGGATATAATATACATATTGATCAACTGTTCCTAGTAATAAATTTTTTCCCAGAATGATGTTTATTTTTAAGGAAAATTAAAGATAAATTTAAGGAAAATTAAAGATAAATATTTTGACAACTGAAAGAAAAAACGTAAAATGTTGACCGGAGCTGGTCACCCGTGAAGGCTGTGATTCCGGCCGCCGTAGGTTTGTTGTTAAAATCATATGAATTTGACATATTTTAAAACAAATGAGTAAAAATAGTAATACGTATAAAATACAAAAATGTGATACATAATGTTGTTTGTCAGAAGTAACTGTTTTTATTTAAACCTTGCGAAACACTTAGAGTTTCTCGTTTCCGTGGGAACTTTGAGATGAAAAAGTATATAAAAACACATTTATATAGAAATTCAGCGTTGTGTAAAAATTCTAAGTCTATCCATCGACTACTTTTTGAGTTTTGCTACCGCGAAAATACGGAAGTGAATTTTTATTTACACATACAGATAGATATCACTTCTCCTAATTAAGAAGCGATAGAGTCCGTTTTTGTTTTTGTTGCTCTGTGTGTAAATTTGCCCATGTAAATATCGAAATTGCTGTCTGACCTGAAAGTCAGGTCCATCACAAATAAAATTTGCCCACCCTTGTCTTAAAGTAATAAAAACTAACTGTAGACAGGAAGTTATTCACTGGATCTCACACTTATCAGTGAGTAACATGTTTTTTAACTTCTGTTCTATAAATCCTTTACTAATTTGGAGAGAAACTTTTCAGTTTAGCTTTACATTTCCAGTAATGAGCATTGTCCCTAAATTGAAATTTTTAAGAGAGAGTACGTATGAAAGATAAGTTCTAATTCATGAAAGACGTAAAAAGTGGGATGAAAAATAGACTTATTTAACATAAAACGTTAAATAGTTTAGTAATTTCAACGCCAAATAAGTAAATTTATGATTAACGTAAATTTTAAGGTAAAGTTTCTTGAAATGAAATTAAAATACTTACGAATAATTTAATAAACTAGTTAAATTATTATTCATAATTTAAGTTGGATATTTGGTCAATGTGCATCCAAAATCTTTAGATTTCAATGTAGAAATAATTTTAAATTATGTACAAGTACTTATAAACAGCAGAAAATTCTATTATTGAAAGTATGTTAGCTTTGTCAACATTTTAAGCACTTGTAATTGGAAAAAAATAGTTACACACTAAACTATCTTACACTGCATAATGTTGTTTTTCTCTATTCTCTCTGAGGGATTAAATCCTTTTTAAATTACACTAATGGTGTTAATGGTAGAAAAAGGTATATCACCAGCATTTAATACGACATTTTACTAAATATGGCGGAAACACTGTAAGATTCCTGTAAAGCCATGAAAGTTATTGAATAATTCCAGGAGTCAGACTTGCCAAACTGTAATTAAATTATAATTCATGTTGTTCCGCGTAGTAAACTACGATTCATTTTTGTTATATCATTATCTTTTACTAGAGCAAAGGATTTCGAAGCTCTCTTGTAAAATAATGAACTCTCAACAAAGCTCATGTTGATTAGAAAACACTCATTTTTTTGGAAATGTTTCATAAATAGTTATGAATACAAATAAATTCAGTATATTAGTAGATGTAAAACTTAATGCAACTGGCGAAATATTGGATATGAAATCGCTAACCATCGTACTCTGAATAGGTCTAACAGACACATTTCTATATTTTATTTCATGATTGTTTTCGTATGTTTTAATTATACCATTTAACAGCTTAAGTGTTTCTCAAAGAGATAAATGTCTTTATTTTAAAGTTAATTCAGATTTATCGAGTTACTTTTTTTTCTTAACCAAATGATAAAATTATATTTTATCTTAATGGGTCTAATCGACCCATATCACTAATGTGCATAGAAATGCATGCAAAAATAAATTTAGTATTTTTGAATGGACTTCGTTTCGAATAACGCTTGCTAAATGTCATGCAATAGAAAAATGTTTTCTTTATTATTTAGTTTACTACAGGATATGATTCCTGTTATGTAAATTGATAAATAATAAATTGATGGTCCACCTTTCAAAAATGCAAAATGATTCCAAATTGTTAGATGAGAAATTAAAGAAACAAGATATAATTTCATATTATAAAGGACCTAAAGGTGAAGTGGGCACTAGTGATAAAATATCTGACACGTATACAAACAAAATGTCTAAATGATATACTTTAAAAACTTTAAAAAATTATAGAAAAAAGTAATGGAGAATATTTGTATTAAGTTTATGCATTATTGCTACATAATATCCTTCTTCACCGCAAGTTAAGTGTACAGGCAAGGAAATGTAATTAAAACATATATAGTATATACTGTAATATATATAAATATTCAAAATATTATATATGAATATAACAATAAGCACAATTGTACCAATATTAGTTGTGAAACAATTGCATAAATTAAATTATATGAGCCCATTATGTAAATCTCCCATTCATTCATTTCTGAGGTCATTATTTCTATGTCTCATTCAATGATGAAGCAATAAGTTCAAAATTAAATGAAGAGACGTCAGTTAAGTCTAGACAGTTTAAAAATTCATTTTCTGTTCTGAATGTTCATGCAGAGTTACTGCCTTTATTTGTCTATTGATCTATAATGCCAATGAGTTAGAATAATAATTTAAGTATAGTTTTGTCAAATTCTTTGGGTTAGAATAAGTTCATTAGGGTTGAAGGTTCGAGGGAGAAATCTGACTTATCCGATCTTTAAGAACTCGTTTTATAAAATATATTTCATCAAAGTCGGTCTGCTATCAATAATAACTTATTAAACTATTAAATATATCATACACTTACTGTTCAGAACCAATACAGTTAGTTGTCATTTATACACATATCTTCTTTACATTCACTGATCTTCTAGTATTCCTTCTAATCTGCTTATATAACGTTTCATTTGTTAGGAAATTTTAATATTAGAAAGTAAAATCCAAATGCTTAGCTTAAAGGAAATTTCTAAAATAGCTCAATGTGATAAATATAATTTGAGAATTAATTTGAAAACATGTGTGTATATGTGAGTGTGTATATATTTTAAATAAATCTGTATCATAATAAATAATGCATTATATATTTTTCATTTCATCAATTAGGAATTGATGAGCGCGAGCATAAGGTGGGCTTACGTTCTCAAGCTAATTCATATTAAAATACATTTCTCAAAATAATGTTGTTTTCAACCGTTTCATTTACTTCGAGCATTAGTATAATAGTAATTTTTTTAAAAAAATATTAAAATGATGACATTGTTATAAAGTGTACTTCTATTTCGATATCATTTGTTGTCTCTAGAAGTCATTTACGAAGTGCATGATACAATTTTAATTATTACTAAGAAATAACCAAAATATATAAATACAACTTATTCTGCATATTACATGATCATTATGTATATAATGTTGTAAAGAACATCTATAAATGGTGATTAGTTTCAGGAAGACGTAAATTGAAGTTCCGCGAAGAGACATAAACTTTTAATTATTATTAAAAATAATCACAAGTAAAGCATAACTTTTACTTATTTCTCTTAATACTTCTCTACATACCTACCATACAGATTTATACATTTCTCTTAGCTTTTCTATACTTTCCACAGGCCACCTTTACAGAACTCCACGGGCTGAATTCAATAGTTTCCATGCTGTGTGTTACTTTAATATACGGCTTCCGGAAACAAAACTAATCTATAACTATAGTTGTTATTTACTTGTGTACGGAAGGATAAATTAATATGAAAAATCTATCCGGATATCCAAATTATTCCAAGTTGTCCAGATTTATCCAATCAATTTCTTATTGATAATTAAATCTTTATGATACGCTAATATTTGAACCTAACAAACATATCATATCTAAAAAAAATAGAAAATTTCATCCCTAAAAGCCGTTTCCAACTGTTAATTAAGAGGACAATCCTGCGAGTAATTTTTTAATTAGATATTTATGGGGAAAAAGGTTTTTATTCACCATATTTGAACACACATTACGTATGCATTCCAGAAAAAAACTTCGTTTTACACAAAAGAAAAAAATTTTTTAAATGTTGATTTTTCCATTTCAAAATAATATTTCTTTATTAGAAAAATATAATTATTTATATATAATTATATAATTATAAAAATATAATTATGTTTATTTCAATTTTAAAATTTCCACTAATTCTGCTAAATTTAATATTTAACTTTTTTTTTTCTTAGTTAATTTGCTTACCATAATTTTGTCCTTGGGTTTAATTATCCTAGTATTATTTATAGTTTTATATTTTTCTTTCTGTCAGAAACAACATAAAGCTCTGAAAGTACTGCTGTACTTAATTTGTGGATTTTTAAAAATCTAACTACTGTGATATAATTCCTTAAAATATATTATGCAAAATAAGTAGAAATATTTTCAAAAAGTTACATTCTTTACGATAAAAAATAATCGTAACATTTTAATGACCTCCATGAAAAAATGAAATCAGTGATATGATTTAGCATGTTGATAAATAAAAATTAAATAACTCGCCATACAATGAAGCTAGAGCGGTGAATTTATATTCATTTATTTAGAAACTCCATATAATTAAAACAAAGTATTAAGCAGTTTCTCGATATTTTGGTGATCTTTAGGTTGCTGTGTCCTCTTAAAATGCTTCGCAATTTTATCTAAGCCACCTTACCGTTAGAGCTGTTCGTAGGTGGTCCGATCGGATGGGATTGACTACGAAAAGAGCAATCCTAGATCTGATTATTTTTATAGAGTGCGATAATGAAAAAATGATTTTTAGAATTCACTTTTGGACAATTTTTTTTAAGTATGACCTTGAAATCAGCCATATCATGGTTTTTCTACTTCCAAAAATAATTTTTGAAAATACATAGAGCAATATTCATAAACAATAATGGTTGAAAATACATAGAGCATACATATCACGAATGATATACATAACATTCGTGATCTCAGTCTTAAGCAGATACATATGCATTATATTTGAAGAACGAATTTTGAATGTGAGAATCTTTTTCTATTGAAAGCTGATACTTCAATGAGAAAAGAAATCTACTTAAATATGGATACCTACTAAAACATACATTATTCAAAAAAATTATAATAATAAAAAAATTGCAGTTAAATGTGACAAATTTTAAGGAGCTCTTATTTAAATTGATATAATTTGAAAAAGAGTAATGTTCCTAATGAAATGAAAATGATTATCTAATTTTTAAATTTACAGTAGATTTTACTTTATGATAAAAGTTCATTGTTCTGGGATTGCATGTCATTTTATTTCGCAATTTTTGAAAGAGAGAGACAGCAAAAGATTTTCTTAAAATATTGTAATACTAGAAATCTTTATTTGAAAAGTCGTCAAAATATTATTATTAAATCTTGTGATTTCCTGCAAACTCCACAAAAACGATTAATGTTTGCTCATGTTTTAAGTTTTAATATAATGAGTTTTTCAAAAACTATTTTGTATTAGACACAATAGAAAATGTTTCTGAACATAAATGAATACTTTAACGAATTCCGTTAATATTTCTTTTTGAGTTTCCTGTCTTTTCCTATCTTTTACTTTGAGTTTCTTGTCTTTCTGTTCATTGAAGTTCTAAGTATTTTTAAAATTTCTGGTACATGCTGCTCTAGAATTAATTAAAATCTATATAAAATGATTTTTAATGAATATGACAAGAGCAAATTTTTACAGAGGGAACATAGTGTCAGCACTTCTTAACTGCTATATATTCTTACGAATTTGAATAGTTAATACAGTCATTCTCTATTCTCTGAAATTTAGTTATCATTATTACTTCAATTATTTATCTGTAATATAAAGATTAAGCATTATTAAAAAGTAAAGTTTTATTATTGAAGAATTCGAAACATTTTGTACAGTTAAAACTTAATAAAGAATTGTTGTACGAATGATTGTAGACATAGAAAATTAAGATCAGTATGGAAAAATTCTATATAAAATAACTACCTAAAATATTCAGGATCGTATGTTGGAAGGGAGTTGGACGTTTATTAATTGAACATTGTTTTGTTATTAAAATAAAACCTTAAGAAGTTAAAATGGTTTTATCAAACATCTACTATTTTTTCTTGTAACTCAATAAATAAAAATTAAACTTTAAAAGGCTCTATGCAAAATGTTGCAAAAAACAGATTATGCCACCTAAGATGTGCATTTTTATAATTATTATTAAATTATTCAATTAAATATAAGAATTAAAGTAAATGATTTAACATCGAGAAATGGACAATAGTAAACGTTTCCGATATTAAAATTAAATGAAACGATAAATTATTAAATTTAATATATTTAAGCTAACTGTCATTAAAATTAAAACAAACGATATATTATTAAATTCAATATATTTAAGCTAAATGTAATAAAAATTGAAGCAAACGATAAAAAATTGAAAAGTGATCTAGTATCCCAAAAGTGTACCACCTAAAACAATAGGCTCTTGGGTGCTAATTAAGTATTTTAATTAAACTAATAAGTATAATATCATCTTTGATTTCGCATCATAGTTTTTAGAGTCCTCGGCTCCGTAGGATTCTTATTCTTAAGTCAGAAATATGGTGGAAAATGGATTTCTAAAGAAAACTTTCTTTCCCTGATCTTTCTATTTTTCCGTTAATTAATTTCAAAACTGGTTAAATTTAATTTGCAGAAGGAAAAAGTTCCTCTATTAAAATAAAAATGTTATCTATAAAGGATTTGGCTTGTTTTGTTTAGGAGATTAATTGCTTAAGATGAAGTTTTTGAATTGATAAATAAGTTATTTTTTATCGGATAGAAAATCTTTGAATGCAGATGTTTCATTAAAAGTGCGTCATAAATTGGTGCTTGCAGAAGAATCCAGTCCTCATCTTTACTAGTATTAATTATTAATTATAAATTGAAAAATTCATCATATATATATATATATATATATAATTTATTATAATAGAAACAGTAATTTAATTGTTTGATTTTGGAACACTTTTAACTTCAGAAATATAATGGATTTAGCGAATTATTTTTCTACGGCCACAGGATTCCATTTTAACTTTAGCCTATGATTTGAATAAAACTCTGCAGTATTTTCAAATACTGGGATACAATGTACAATTGAGATTTCCTAATATTTGCAATGTTAATTTGGGATTTCGCAAACTAGTTAAAATGAACTAGTATAAGCTTCCATTGTTTCTATAGTCTGTTGGAGTCGAAGAAAGAACCAAAGATCTCTTCGGTTCTGTTGCAAGCGATTTGAATACCATTCCATTGTAACATCTTTTCTTTCATTTTAATGAATTATCAAAGTGTGCTTTATTTTTTCCATCTTTTTGAAAGTATCAGTTATTTCTAGTAGTTATGAAATATCTGTTTAAACTGTGACACGCTAAATTAAATTGTGTGTTTATAAAATTACGTAATTCAAGTATTATATCAATTTAACACAAGTGTTGAATTTATACACTGATTGTATTTTTTAAAAGATAATATATTTTTTTCTTCAATTTTAAAGCTGTAAAGTCTTAATAAACTATAATTATAATACATTGTTAAGACTTTAATATTGTATTAACCGAATCGTTGAGAAATATCAGGAAACAAGATGTTTCGTAAGCGTGCCTTTTTGAATATTATATTTTAATTTTCATCTGAATAAATTTGAGAATTTTAACTAATACTTCAAAGGTTTCTCAATTTATGTTTAGCGCAGTAAATTTAAATATAAGATATCTTACCATTTTATTACTAGAGAAATTCTATCTACGAAAATAAAAATAGGTACATACCTTATAAACAACTAGATGTACATCAAAATAAATAAATTATTAATAATCTTAAATATAAATCAGATGTTATTATGTAAATATAAATCAGATGTTATTATGTAAATATAAATCAGATGTTATTATGTAAATATAAATCAGATGTTATCTTAAATACAAATCAGATATTAAAATGATATCTGATAAATCTTATTGATTACATTTCCATGTATCTATTCTAATTCAGATGCATTGAAATGTAAGTCACGGTTCATTCACTAGCAGATATTCTCAAATTAATACCTTTATAGAAGAGCCTCAAGAGGTTAATGGAAGGGAAAATACGGGTGAGAACCACCTTACATTTGCTCTGTCCCACTCTCTGAGTAGAAAACTGGGCCGCGGTAGTCTAGTGGTCATGGTCGCAAACTCACGGCGACATTAGGTGTGTCCAGTCGTAACTTCGAATTCTGGTGCCACTAAAGACCCGTTGTGTAGCGCAGCTGATGCACGTTATTTCTTTTTAGGTTCTAAATCCTTCAGTAGCGTGGTGGTGAATTTTGGATAAGTAGATCCAAGCTCAGACGTCATAATTATTCCTTCGTCAATTTCCAAAATAAGAGGCCGTCGACATAACTCGTTAATGTTGCGTTAATGAACAATAATTCGATCAATATAATAGAAATCTGATCCATTTCCACTTGTTTCGTTATTTGTCAAGTTTCCACCCGACAGTCTCTGAGTCTTAAACAAAATTTGAAGCAGTGGCTTTGTCCGAATGTTTGTGTCATTTTGCAAAAAAAAAAAAAAAAAAAAAACCCCCCCAACAAAAAAAAAAAAAAAAAAAAAAAAAAAACAACAACACGAAACACCAATGACGCTCCTTACACTTCTTCATTCATTAGCATTCTGTAGGCGTAAAAAAAGTGGCGCATGTGCAATAGGGTATCTGCGCACCAAATCACACCTTCAGTCGTTTTCGAGAAAATCTTTCGTATAACTTTTAAGGGTACCATGACATGGGGAGTATAATAAGGTACCAGATTAAAAACCCGTTATTTTCGTGACATATATATTTTGAAATAATGGTAGTGCTTAGGTTTCTATGTGCGTAATAATGATGAGCTAATAATTTTATAGAAGTATAAAAGTAATTTTTAGTCAAAAAGTTTTTTTTTTATACATTTCAGCTGAAAATGGACATGATTTTTCAGATATATTTGTATTAAGGTACGAGTTTAAAAAACTGTTCCTTAAAAGTACAAAATATTTAGCTTCTCACATATTAAAACAAGTATAACAGATAATGAATCAACTTTTTAATATCACTGTATGTTTTTGTAAAAAATTACAGAATTTTGTAATTTTTTGGAAATTTTATTTATTTATTTATTTTCATATGAAAGGTATTTCTTAAAATTTGGATAAGCTTAGAGAGAAAAAAAATATTTTTGTCTCACTACATGCATAAGTATTCTTTAGAGAAGCACAAAAAATTAGAATTATATAGCATAAGGATTTTCTGAATGGAATGTAGATGTTGAAGTTTCTCAAAAATCATGTTCAATTAAACTAAGAAGATAAGAGAAAAATCTGTCTAAATATTACATTTATAGTTCTATAGAAGGACTAAAATATTATTAATACACAAAAATCCTAATCTTTACTAATATTTTCAAATGTCATATGTCACAAAACAAGAATTTTTACATATTGTATTTTAATATACTTTACTTGTCCTGTTACCTTTTAAATGCAGGAATATATTAAATATTTTGTAAGAATGAATCATGCATGGTGTTTCCCTGCAAAATATTGTAGAACAAATAATTTCACTGCTCCATACTGATATGAAATTAAATTTGTATCTTAAATAATAGGTTAGCTTTTTAAGAGATAAATCTCTGTAAAATCAGAATTTAAATTCCATTTTGGAATACACGTATCTATCCATAATATCAGCCTTTGGAAACGTTAGTTGAACATTTTATTTCACAAATAAATATTTATGGAATAAAAATAATTATACAAAATTTTCATACTAATGACAAATATTTACTTGGGGAGAATTTTGTACTCTGTATATTAATAATAATTAGTTGTGAGATTTATTCACAAAAAATATTTTAGATTGTTAACTCTCGTCGAGGGGAAAATGTTGAATTCTTTGCTGTCTTATTTTTCAATAAGTTATTCAATCAATAATTGTGTTTTTAATATGTCATGTAAAAAGGTCTGAATATCAAATTATCAATTAAATAAATGAAAGTAAGGTACTGTTTGGAAAATTAAGGCTAAAGAAATGTAAACTAACCAAGCTATACCTTTTTATATAGTTGTTTGAGAAAATTCTAATTTTTGTAAGATAATGTTGAGATATTCCTTAAAATTTTTCATTTTAATGGAAAGCAAATATGTGAAATGTTTTGGTCATGTTGCAGTTTGTGCAGATGTGTTCAAATATAAATTTATTAACTGATGAAATATTTATAAGAATTTGCAATGTGTGATAGAATTTCACTTATAAAAGAACGTTTCTTTGTTCCATTTACGTATTGAATGTTGCATTTTCATGTGTGTTTGGCTCTTACGAGACGCTCATGTATACGTATGCTAAATACATACTTGTAATTATATTTAAATGTAATAAATTACATGTAATGTATGCATTAATATATACAATAGGTGTTTATAGTATATATATTTGAATGTCTGCTCAGTAATGAGAGAGTTTGTTTCAAAAACTAAAATTAAAAAATAGGTTCTTTTTTGAATATAAACATCGGTCTTGAAATTCTTTTTCTGTAAAATGAATTTTTGATTGGTATTACAGATTTTGAGGTTTCTTACCAATATACATATAGTAATTTTATAAATTTATCTGAATATAAAATCAGATTTAAATATAATGGTTGCCTGTTCGTAACATAAAACAAGAAATATTATACAGTAATCCTTCACAAAACATAGTACATAATTCATTTTAAGAAAAAAAAGTATTCTAGCAAATTATAAAGTTTTCTGTATGCACAAGGCATTTAAAACTTTTATAAATGTATGATTCCAATTACTAAATCTTGTTATTAATTCGGTTTTCAAGAGGATGAAGTTCATCAAAATTATTGCAATTAAAGAGGCTGGATGTTGTTCTACACTTTTACAAGGGATTAAATAATGTTCTTCATTACGAAAAAACTGTTTATAGAGGAATTTGTAGAGATATTTAGTTCAAGCAATGCCGGTGTGAACTACGAGTTTGAACAAAAAATAATAATTTGGACCCCACTTATAAGAGCATTATCTTCCAAAAATTCTGAAAGGAGCTTAAACATTCTTTACGTTTTGTAACATGTGTTTATTCTAAGACGTATTTATAAATTTAAAAAAAAATAAAGATTAACCCTGAAAAGCGTAGAAGGAATTTTACTTCTTGCTGTATAAAATATTCATTTCCTATTCGTGGCTTGTCTACTTTCATACCGAAGTTGCGAAGTTATTTTCTTGAGTAAAAGTGGTCTCATGTAAAAAAGGGTTGAATGCTTCTGATGTACGCTAGAAAGTCTGGTTTTTTTACAATAAAAAACTTACAAACAAAAACATTTAGATTTAAAAAGTAAAAATTGGAAAACAACTTAAAGTACTACATTAGTTAAGTTGATAAAACTTACTGAAAAAAGCTGATATTGATAGAAGTTGAGATACATTTTTTGTTACTTGAATCATACGAAGAACTGTCTTTTAAAGTTGATTTAAAGCTTTATTCAATGTAAAATAATATCAACACTTATTTTTATTTCTTATAGCGAAGTTATTGTGTTTCTTGCTGCTCTTAAGTGGATTAATCATAAATATATCGAACGTGAGGAATTTATTGTTGACGTCTGCAGAAAAATACGCTTTCCTCTGATGTCCAAGGAGGAAATTTTAGCATGTTATCATCCCCCCATTTTGCCCGGCATTGTAAAAATAGCAGATGTTAGGAAAACTCTTCTTAATGCTACATGGTAAGAAACCTGTTTCATTTAATATGTAATATTCAATTGTTAAAGAATATTCTTTTGACATTTTCATATGTTTTTATTTGAATACAAAATATGAGAAAACAAAAGACAGGCATGGATAAAAGTATTATAGTTATTTAGAACTATTTCTTAAATGACTTTCTTCGTGAAACTAATTATTATTATATTTTGTTTTATTCAAATAGAATGCACGATTGAACATAGCGCATTCTTTGAGAAATTTCTCTTTCCTGACAAACTATTTGCTTTACTAACAAGAATTCAAAAGAGAATTTACTTTTATCTTAGAGTTTCAAAAACTTTACACATATTTCGTAATTTCTAAAGTACAATTTAAAAATTCCTGAAATAATATGCCTTTTTAAAATAAATACTTTTTTGAATTACTACTTCAGAAAAAAATTTGAGTTGTTTTAGTGAGATTATTAGAAAAATAGATAACATTTGTTTAACGTTGAAAGAAAAATAGGGCAAGTGGTATTCGACTGAATCAAATGATATGAATATTTATATATTCCAATTCTTAGCCAGGAAAGAATAATGTTTACTAAATTAAACAAATATGCTATACTAAACACAATGCAATTTGTAAGGTATTTTCTTAAAGTATATAAGTATACATTTTTCGACTGAAAACACACACTACTGAATGTTTATTGAATTTTTTTTCTTTTGAACAGTATGTGTGTCTGTGTATTTACTAAGTTAAATAAATATACATTATTTAACTAGATGCAGTCTAAAAGATATACTTTTAAATTAGAAAAATATATTATTCATGACAATTAGGAGGAATAAAAAATACTGGTTTTCTTAGAGAGTGCCATTTATTCAGTTATGCTTAGATAAATTCATCAAATTGTTAAGACTTAATTGCCTGTTTTAATGTAGTATAATAGATTATTACTAATTTCTATTTTAATTGTAACAAGCTTTTAAAAACTACATTTATTTTCACAAATAATCAAATAAATACTTACAATTACAATAATTAACACTTATTTTAGAAATAAAAACCATTCCGTGTAGAAAATGGATAAACATATGATTTTTGATTAAAAATATTCAGTCACAAGGAAGTTTATTTATCACTCTCAGTAAAAATATTCATGATTTATTATATTTAAGCAAGTAAAAAGTTATATATTTAAATAACGTATGCAAAAGTAAATAAAAATTGATCAATGGATTTGATAAATTACCTTTAACCTTTACGAGAAAAGGGAATATCTGTGATGTGATAATTATGATTAGAAGGCTCATTTAATGCCCTCTTAATTCTTCTATTCCTGCTGTAAATTAATTTTCTATTTTGTTTGGATGCTACTGTTTGCTTTGGGATTTGGTCTTTGTGTTCGGCCTTAGGTGTTATATGGGATTATGGACTGTAAAGTAGATCGGGTCTTTATAAAATAATATTATGCAGACATGTAGGACTTAAATACTTAAATGCAGAATGATTTTTACCGCGGCAAAGATTGTCTTTAGGAAAATGGGAGACAATACTTGGGGGTAATGGTAACTTAGAGTACATAAAAATTATATGTATGTGATAATTGCTTTCTGTTAAAATGAAATATTGTGTATTTGCTAGAGAATCTCAATATAAATCTGGATTTACTGTGAAAGAATCTTCATTACGTGCCTTTCTTGCATTAAAAAAACTATCAATCATGTGCAAACATGTTCTCATGTTTTCTCAAATAATTGAATAATTCATTGAAATTCTTGACAAATGGAATATTTTTGATTGAGTCTTATGCTACAGCAAATACATATGTATACCAGTTAAAATGTTAATTCTGCTGATGGAAATCAAGAGCGTAAAAACAGACGATTTGTATGTCGTTTTGATTGCAATATAAACAAAGCAAGTAATCTAATACATGCATACATAGTACGTATATATATACTCAAAAGTTACATTTTTTTCTTTCTCATTCTATTAGTACCGTGCAGATTATACTCACATTTTTCAGTAAAATAATGTATGTCTATAAATAAAAGCTTTTTTTTTTGTTTTAAAGAGTTTTCTTTAAAGTTTTATTTGACTCCTCTTATGCGTTATTGAAATATTTGTTTAATTCCCTTAACCCCTTTGATAGGTGATTCAAAAATATTATCACAGTTTCTTAAATTTATTTGCAATAAACGGCTGGTACAGGTGGGTACGGACAACAACAATAAAATAATGTACGTATCAAAGCAATGCCAACATCTGACTATTCAATAAAGCTCTGCATATACACACAGAGTGTTAAAATGGTGAGAAACGTGATATGCGAGATTGAAATATTTATAAAATAAGAAAGCAATGTGAAAGAACGATAATATTCGCTTTTATTACCCAGAGATAATGTTTTAAAAAATGGTATAAGAGAAGTTCAGTAAAAACAAATGAATTGAATAGGTGATGCTAACATTTACAAAATTGCGTGGTCATATCAGAGAGCCCCAAACTTGTAATGACATTGTGGATGTTGTAAATTCAAAAAGTTCCAAATGTCACATAGAACTATTTTCAGTTCTGGAACGGCGCTGAGTAGGTGGGGAATGGTTGAAATTTTTTTTTAGTATATCACATACATGCATGTTTGGATTCAGGTCAGGTAAGTGAGCAGCTTAAAGCGTTTATTACATTTTTCGTTTCGAGGACGTCGTCGATTAAGCTCGCATGTTGACAAGACGCGTTATGACCCATAAATATGTAAACAGGACCAACAGCTTCTCGAATCAGATAGTTCAAGATGTTGTCCCTTCTGACTATATATCACTTATGACTTGATATGTTTTATTCGTCACATTTATCACTCGTCTCAAACATATGGAGTTATCATAGCAAAATTATTAGGTCATCCAGCATGATGTGCGCCCACATCAGGATTCTTCTAGATGGAAAACGATGTCTTTCAGTAATATTCCTCAAGTAAAAACGAGATTCACGGTCTATCCGTATCGTTAGCCGATGACAATCAGTATTTAAAACAAAGTGAGACTTATCACTGATTTTCTCATTCACCCACTGTCCCAAAATACTCTACTTATGTTTCAAATTTCACTTTAAATGAGAGCGTTTATACGTAGCAGGGAGAGAAAGCAAATTGTTGATCGTCTGGCATGGTGACCAACATGGTTGAGTCGCCTGTAAATAGTTTGTTTGGAAACTCGTATTCCTGGGGTGACTGGGAGTGCTGAAGCCAGTTGTCTGGCATAACTATCCCTCTGGCATCCTGAAATTATGGCCAGATACTGGTCTTGTTGAATGGTTCTGACTCTTGGCTGACCAGGTTCGTTTCATCTGTTAACATTTCTTGTTTTCTAAAACCTCTGTCAAAGTCTTGAGATCAAATTATGAGGCGCATTGAGAATTCCAAATATTTTATTTTTATGATAGTCTGGGTTCAAGTATTCTAATGGTTCTGCCTTTCGTAAATATGTCCAGTTGTCAAATTTTTGCCAACTTTAATTCTACTTTATCATTAACACCCTTCGTACATGAAATGCATGAAACCTCTCTGAACTGTTTTTGCTGCATGTGACAGCTTCTGAGAGTTCCTATGTGTGCAGGTGTTTTGTGTATGGAGACATCGTTTGAAATATTTTTCTTTATGAAAAATGTTTCAGACGACATTTTTATGTATTCAAAAAGTGTCACCTTCAGCAGATGATTTTTCACAGTTATTTCGAAAAAATTCTCTAATATTTACTTACCTTTTTACCTTTTTAAAGGAAAATACATATGAATGTTTTAAATGTTACGAGGACTGCGTTTGATAATATGTTCTTATTTAATTTAGATGCATTGTTAATTTCGTTTTCCTAGGGTAAGATATATGAATTCTTAACACCCTTTAGTTTTTCATTAAATATCCTTGTTTTCACATTTGTACAAAATTTGTAAGTTATTCTTCAGAATTTACTGATTTAAATTTTTATTCTTTTCAGTGAAATATTTTATTTTAAAATAAGTATGATACAATATGAATCTTTTCCCGTCCAATGTTCGTAGAGTGTATTTTAAATAACTTTCAGAACATTTTACAAACCTTTCATAAACTCTAACTGTAAGTGCTCGAGAAAGCAATTCAAGCACTCAAACACAGTTAGTTTTCCATAAAAAGAACAATAAAATTTAATGCTTTCCCTGTCTGAAACACCTCACATAAGTATCCCTGTGACGGTATTAGAGGATTCGAAGTCTTTATTGGAAGCGTAGTAACGCATATAAAAACTCTTTATTCTTTTCATTGAATCTAATGGTTTTATTATTCCATCCAACTCCACAAAGACTAATATTATTCTAATTTGATTTCAAACATAATATTTAAAATACCATTCTTTCTTTTCATTTAACTTCCACGAGCAATGTAATTAAAAATATTTTTGAAGTAAAAGAGATCTTTACTCTCAAAATTGAACTTCTCTTCTTGTTCATATTTTATAGGTATCGGCAATAAATATATGTGGATTTAAGAATATAGGATAACTTAATTACTAAAGGATAACTTAATTACTCTTATTTTGTAGGTGTGTATGCAAAATTTTTAATACATTAATACTTAAGCATAAACGTTTAGAATTTTATGCAAAAGTGGGAAGAAGAATATGATTATTTTCATTTATGTGAGAAATTATTAAAATTTCTTAAGTCCTTGTAGTTTTTTATAGATTTCATAGTGATCTTGTCGTGATTGTTCTGTTAAAATTGAAATTAACACATTTTCAAGTACAATATTTATATTTTTCGCACATTTAGTGGCTATTTAATATAATTACTTTTATTAATTTTTTAATAACAGCTGTATATCATAATGCGTATTATTCTCAGTTATGATCAGTATGAAAAGTTTCTGTGATTTATGAACCAATTTTTAATGTTCTGTTAAAAAAAGGTTTCAATTAAATATTCTGTTAACTTTGTAGTTTACATGAAAAAGATGTTCTGAAAAATTATAAGCAAAATTTTCATCTTTTCAAATACTTGATTTGAAGCATTTAAATTTCTTTTACTAGCCATTTATAAATTCAAAAAAATTAGAAACGTAGAATAATGAAATCCTAGAAGTGAGATCAATGAAATCTCAATTGTGGTTACAATTGATTACACAACTCGATATTTTGTTAGATACCAGGGAATGGATAGCTTTTGAACATTTTTTTTTATTTGAGCTTTTAAAAATATGTTCTGAGATGTTATATAAAGTATTTCTGCAAAAAATGGTTTCAGAAAAAAAATTAAATACACTGTTCATACCGTTTTAATACTTTAAATTTGCTTCAAATTTAATGGAAAATTTCATAAACCTTCTGCACTTGCATTTATTAATATTTTAATATAAAATGATTTTTCCTAATATTCTGAAGAATGGTTTAAGCAAGTTTTAGAATCGATTTTAAAAAAATTCTTTTATTTTTATAAAAACAAATGTATACAATTTTAATATGTGTGGTAAAATTTAGAAAAAGCTCTGATATACCCCTAAGTTTAACTTAAAAAAGATATTCACTTTATTGCGAAGTGGATCACTAGTTCTGTTACATGCATTATATATATATAACACACTGAAAAAAATAAAAGCGATTGGCAAATATTTTTTGGAAAGAAAAGCATTTTAAATGTATTGATGTATTGAAAAAATACAATCTGAAAAAATTTATTTCAAAGATTATAACACTAATGAAATTATTATTATTTGCTTCAATTAACTAAAAATGCTATTTTGAAACACTCAATATATTATGTTTTTAAGAATAAGTGCATTTCCGTATATTTTCAATTCAAATTTTTAATAACTCATGCGTTTTCAGACTCTTAATTGCACAAAACTAACTAGCAAAATTGAAGAAAAATGTTAAAATAGCAATATTAATAAATAATGCAATATTTTTATATGTTAATACAATGTCTTTCCGGTAGAAGTAAGGGAGCAAATTATATCTTATATATATATATATAAAATATAATATAATATTATAATATCCTTTATTTCAGTTACGTTCTCGCAAAATCTCTCAGTCAGGAAAATTTATTTTCTGAACTAGCAGCAGAACCAAGGATTTTCTTATTCGAAGGAGAACCAATGATATTATGGGTTCGTATTTGTTTTACCAGTATATGTAAATTAATTTAAAAGATCTTATATTAATAAATAAGGTTTAATCTGTGTGCAAAAGGAACTCAAATGAATATTTGTTTTGAGTATGGCAAACATATTTAAAGAATTGCAATCATTCAATATTAGCAATTTATATTAATACTTTCACATCATAAAATTTTCACAATAAATAAAAATTACTTTAGCAATGTCTTTCAATCGTTTGATTGATTGTTTATTAACGTCGCCTTTTGATGTAAATGAGGGCTATTGGCGATGGATCTCATAATGCTGAACCTTGGTAAAGTGACGAGAACGACACCTGACTTGGCATCTTTCTCTCTAAGCTTCCATACCACGGCAACTGCAAGAGTTTAGAAATGATATTTTATAGATTAATTCTTTAATGTCTTAAATTCCCAATTAACTTTTCTGAATGAAGGATATAATCATTAAAAATAATTGTTAACAAATAATAGCTTTCTTAAATTTCATCAAATCTGGATAAAATTATCGTAAATATTAATGACACAATTGCAAATATTATGACAGTGGAAAAATTAAATAACTTATTGAACATAAAAATGAATTCCTAAGAAGTAATTGTTCTGAATTCTGAATGTAATTTCCAATAGATATAGGTAGAAAATTCTCAAAATAATTTAAATTCTTATTTGAATTTTGTTATTAGCTCCGGAAATATTTGAAAAAACTGTTAGGAGTTCATAAATTAGTTTAGTTCAACACCAACAGTAAATAATATTTGACCAATTATAAATAGAGCCTGATATTTGGACCTAAAATAAAGATTTGTAAATTATTATAAGACACCTAAAAACTGATCGATGCTCAATCATATTTTTAATGTTGAATATTTCCTGAGCTATCAGAGGGAAATGCATAACATACTGGGCATCCATGATTTAGGGTGTTAGAAATCCGTATATGTATGAAAAGAATGAAACATTATAATTAATTTCTTTCTGTAACTGTATTTAAAAACTTGAATATTTCATAATAATAATACAAAACGATCTTTTTGCTTCCGGAATTTGAAAATAATTAACTACCTTTTGATGCAAAAGGTTCTGAAAAATATTGAGTAGGAAAATGTTCATCTGCAAATGTCTTAAATAACAGGTCAATTGAAAAGTCCCCAGCCTGACACATAGATGGCGCTACTAGAATTAAATCCATATGTTTTTTTGTTAGCCCTAACCCTCAAAAGATGCGTGTATAAATTTGACAACTGTCGGATCATTAGTTTGTGAATTATAGCATTTTGAGTGAAGCAACTTTTGTTATTGTGAAAAAAATGGATAAAAAGAAATTTTGCGTGTTGATAAAATATTGCTTTTTGAAGTGAAAAAATACAGTTGAAGCAAAAACTTGGCTTGATGCCGAGTTTTGGGACACTGCCCCAGGAAAATCAACCATTACGGATTGGTATGCTAAGTTTAGAAGTGGTGAAATGAGCACCGAAAACGGTGGACGTCCAAAAGAGGTTGTTACCGACGAAAACATTAAAAAAAAAAAAAATCCACAAAATGATTTTGAATAACCGTAAATTGAAATTGAATGAAATAGCAGACACTCTAAAGATATCAACTGAACGTGTACATCATATCATTCACGGATATTTGGGTATGAGAAAGCTGTGTGCAAAGTGGGTGCCGCGCGAGCTCAACTTTTGACCAAAAACAACGACGAGTTGATGATTCGGAGCAGTGTTTGAAGATGATCAAGCGTAACAAACCCGAGTTTTTGCGTCGATATGTGACAATGGATGAAACATGGTTTCATCATTTCACTCCGAAGTCCGATCGACAGTCATCCGAGTGGACTGCACTCGATGAACCCGCTCCAAAACATGGGAAAACGCAACAGTCGGCTGGCAAGGTTATGGCGTCTGTATTTTGGGATGCGCATGGAATAATTTTCATTGACTACCTTGAAAAAGGAAGGACCATCAACAGCGACTATTGCATAGCGTTATTGGACCATTTGAAGGATGAAATCGCCGAAAAACGGCCGCATTTGAAGAAAAAGAAAGTGCTGCTTCACCAAGACAATGCACCGTGTCACAAGTCAGTGAAAACGATGGCAAAAATCCATGAATTGGGCTTCGAATTGCTTCCTCATCCACCGTATTCTCCAGATCTGGCCCCCAGCGACTCTTTCCTGTTCTCAGATCTCAAAAGAATGCTCGCTGGGAAGAAATTTTCGTCGAATGAAGAGGTGATCGCCGAAACTGAGGCCTATTTTGAAGCAAAGGACAAATCGTACTACAAAAATGGTATCGAAAAGTTGGAGGGTCGCTAGAATCAGTGTATCACCCTTGAAGGGAATTATGTTGAACAAAAAAAAACTAATTTTGCCAAAAAAATGTGTTTTACTATGGTAAGCCGTGGACTTTTTAATTGAACTGTTATTAACATAAGAAGACCCATTTTCCAAGACCACGTATATATATATATATATAACTCGGAAAATAAAATTTAAAAGCTTAATAAATTTGAATTTTAGACTAATTTTAAGATGTCAAATCAGATAAGGATACAATTTGAGTTTTAATAATAAGACAAATTTAGTTTTGGATGTAAATCAATTCAGTAAGCTAACTCGTTTAAATCATAACTTAGTTCCTTTTATACAATTAACAATGGTATCAATTTTGTCCATATACGATGAGAAATGTGAAAGGTATTTAGGGTGCCTTATTTTTTTTACAACCATGAAATCTGAATGTTCCCATTTTGAAGTATTAACTTGAGAACTGTAGATTTTGAATCACCAGGTATTACAAAATCTTATCGCCGAATCATTGATGAAAACCCGATTCGAATGTTTACTTTAACCATTCAGAAGTCAATGTTAAATATAATTTTGGCTAAAAAAAGATACTTTTTACTTTTAGAAAAATAAAAACTTTTTTTTGTTCCTTTTCGGTTTTTAAGTGAAATCCTCTATGAATTACTTTTGATTGAAGGTGATTAAAGGTGATATTTAATGTGAGTTTAAAAGTGCAAATAATCAGATGAATTTATTTTAGTGAATGATTTAAATCACACAATTTCTTCTTAGATGATACATTCAGTGAAAATTTAGCATCAAAAATCGTACGATATCGTTAAAATTTAAAATATAATAAAAATTAATTGTTATTCAATTCTTCATAAGCACACTAAGTTCTTTAAGAATTTCTTTCCTTACATAATTGTTACCCAATCCCTAATTAGGAATCAAAAAAATAATTCTACGGTTGATATAATTTCAGTAATAAATATTTCCTTAATTAATTTCAAATAAAAGATATTTGTATTATTTAATTAGTGTATTAGTACTTTTTCTATAGGTCTGATGATTATATTATATTGATTACCCCTATTTTTATGGGCAATTATAATTTTTAGAAGGTCATGGAGAGAAATGAGCATATCAATAACGAGAATTTGTATAATCATAATTACATTCTGTATTCCTAACTTAAATTAAGAAAGCCGTCTGTTTAAGAGTAAAAAGTAAAATTACAAATAATTAAGCGTTTCTACGATAATTGTTCAGTATTTAATAATTTTGAAATTTGTTGCGTTTTAACAAGTCACATTTCATGTTAATTATTTGAAACTAATTCTAAATCGTACTTAATTGGATAATTAAGGTAAGTTTTGCGATATTAACTTGACAAATATATTTTGGAATTTGATTTTAAGTAGATCATTTTTAGATAATGCATTTTGTTTAAATTCACTATCAAAAAAAGTACCTTATCGTTAAAAATTAGAAACTCTGTGGGAGAAAAAACACATTATAATTTGTTTATATATCTTGATGTACCCAATGCATTGAAAGTTTCCTTTTCCCACTAATTTTTACCTCATTATAGTATTAGGAAAAGTAAACAAAAATACGCAGAGATGATATTTAAAATATACAATGAATTTATGATATATTATTCAGTTATATATTTAAAAAGAGAATTATACCTATAATTGTATTTAAAAAATTCCCATTACGTTATTGAATATTTGCATATTTTATTATTTATTGTGTATCGAATTAAATTCATCTTGAGTTGAAGTTAAGAATGAGACCTAAGCAAAGAAAATTGTAGAAGAAATTCGATTGATATTTACTACGGCCTCCTGACTAAAGAACTTACGATGATGAAATAATTCGTAAAATGATGTCGGTACCAAGACGAAATTAAAGAAAAACGAGTTACCAGAAAGAAATTCGATCGCTTACTTAACGGCATCCAGATTTCATCAATAACTGAAGAAATGAATCTCTGGCCACTATATTTCTGCAAATTTTCTGAGAGGAACACCAAAATTCCATGAATACAGCTACAATCAGTCGAAGCTGTTGTTCCAGAAGAGGTGCAGGAAGTTCTATCAACTCATACGCGAGATAAATAGAAGTTGACTGAAGTTCGTCCATGAGACAGACGTCTATTAATTTACACCAATCTTATGAAAAGTCAAAGACCAATTATTGAACTTTATGCAAGGGCAGCTGATTTCTGGCGAGCCGCAGGCAACAAACCTTCAGTTTACATTGTGACTGATCAGGACACGTCGTTCGTTATTGTAGAAAATATCGAACTATCTTTTATACTTCACGAAAGAACAGACGAAATGCGCCAGAATCTAGGGTCCCGCCAAGTACAACTAAAGAACAACCAGACCCACCTCACTGAGTCCCTCTCGTAGATTATCTTCTGTGTCTTCTATCACCGTCACCGTATTGATGTTCCATAAAAATGAGGGCGTACATTGCATGTGAAGCAGCAGCAAGAAAAAAAGAAGTGATGAACAAAATTAGAGTATTTATAAACAGCATATGATTTATAATTAAGAACTATCTACGAGGATGTCAACGTTGGAGCAAAAATGAACGAGAAAATCACTTGGGGTGGTTAATAATTTTGGTGGGCTTTAAATCTAAAGTTACTTAAAAGAGAAATTACATTAAAATGAGAACGAAGGTTAAAAAGAAGATAATAACATGGGTTCATCATATATATGTTCAAAACTTAAACTACTTTTCAGATTGTACCGTAATTCCGAAAAAAATCTATTGTGTGACATTCATATTACAGAATCATATGCAGCACTTAAAAGTTGATAAAAGCCTAATAGCCAGAAAATGAATTGTATGCATACATTATGGAACAAAGCAAAAAAAGGTTTTAATGTCAGAATGGCGTTATTAGAAATATTTCTATGGCCACATGAGAAAGATCAACAAAGTCTCTTAGTGAGGAATATGACCTCCCTTAACTGCAACGTTTGTGGGACACCGTATGTTCGAACATTGTTTGCTTCCAGTAAGATATACCGGCCATCAATTGCCGTTGTTTCCTTTGGCTGACCACTATCAAACTTTTTTACAGCTATACTTATTATTTTGAAGGATTTTCATACTCTTAAAATTACACTTTTGTTAATTTTAAACTCTTGTCCAACACTTGTCAATGATAAGAAAGCTTGCCGCTCTTCAAAGTTGCTGATCTTTCGACCATGTAAAAATGGATTATAATGGTTTCTTATAGCTACTATGAACGTTCGATTACTTCATTTTCACTTGCAGGGAATATCTGGAAATTCGTCATTTCCTCCTTTTTAACTAAGTCACCTTGACACTGAACGCACGCTTTTCACATGTTTGAGTACCGTGAAGTCTCCTATGTCATAGTATTGGTGTTTACATAATATGTATCACCTTTCTAATGAGCTGCCTTTTCTGTGTACTGATAGCAAAAAATTATCATCAACATTTTATGTTGTGTGTTGAAAAATGCATTTGTTGATAGTTTTGCGCGCTAGTAATATATGGTAGAATAATTTTTGCGGTGATACTTTTTAGCAGAGAAAATGACTAACGTTTTTAAGAAAGTGTATAGGTTTATGTATCAACTTCACGTGTCTTGTTGATTTTTATTTTAGCAAAGTTTCGTCTCACATATATCACACTATTCGACTTAATTTTAATTAATTTTTAAAATTGAATTTCGTGCTGAGATTATACATATATCTGACTTCGTGTTAAATGGTAGGTTAAATAAATTTTACTTCATTTTCTTTGAAACGAACTGGATGATAAGAGAGAGGGTTAGGAGAAAAGTATAAATCAATAAATGTATCGAGAAGCTATTTTAAGAACAAAAATCATACCTTTACGTTTGAATCAATACACAAGCATACAGACTGGTCAGTTTTCAATAACTGCTATAGCAATCTTATGTTTTTTTTTATAATAAATTTTGTACTATGAGACTTTTAGCTTTTAACGTACCCTTCCACTTGACCTTTCAACTTATAATTTTTTTCAACAAAAAATGCTTTTCCGTAAGAATGAAGAATTAAAAATATGTACTCCGAGTTTGAGGTAATTGAAAGTATTTCTTAAAATTTATCAAAATTTAATGTTTCATAAGTTTTTAAAAAGCCTTACTATTTGAAATATATGCATACAAACTCAGTTCATTAAATAGCTTTTTAAATTATTTTTATTAAAGGAAATTTTCATATAACGCTTTGTATCTCCAAATAACACATCGATCAATAACTCCCGAGTCTAACATTGAAAACAACATATTTTTTGTAAAATTTTTTTTATTCATCAACATAACACCTTTTGTTAATCACCTTTTAGGGTGATACAATCGTTCCAACGCTTTTCCAAATCTTTTTTTTTTTCGCAAGAAATCTTTTTTGTTGCGAGTAAATAGCGATAAACAGCTTTCTGAATCATCGACTCGTTGCTGTTTTGGTTCCATCGAAAGCAATCGCGGCACCCACTTGGAAAAAACCTTTTTCACTTCACTTCAAAAAACCTTTTTCAGTAAATACACTTCCATATGATATCTGTGTCATCTCAGCAATCTCACGGAGCTTCACTTTACGATCTTTCATTATAATTTTTGTCACTTCACTCACATTTTCCGGTGTAACGGCTTCCACAGGTCTACCCGAGCGTTCCGCGTCATTTGTGTCGGTACGACCACGTTTAAACTCGGCAAACCACCGACAAATCGTTGCTTTTGATGGACAAGAGTCCGGGTAACATTTTTCAATCCATTGTTTCGCTTGCACGGTGTTTTTACCCATTAAAAAACAATGTTTTATCAGAACACGAAACTCGGTTTTTTCCATTTTTTAAACAAACTACAAAACGACTTTACTCCAACCTCGATAACTCAGCTTTTTCTGGTCCGATCGACTTAAAATTTTGACACGTTTCAAGCAAAGGTTAGTACTCTAGAAAGACCTGGTTACTGGTTTACTACGAGCGCCATCTTTGGGTTAGTCTCGGGAGTTATTGATTGATGTGTTATTACATACAAACTTCATTTTTAAAAATACACCATCTGAATATTTATTAATACATATTGTTGGCATAAAGAAAAAATATTTTTTGTGTTAGAAAAAATGATTTCTAGATTTTTGTCAATATGATTTCGCCAAGAAATTTAATTGCGGTTAATCATTCTTAAGAGATAAGAAATGCATTTGGTTATTAAAATTGTCTAATTTAATGTAATTATATATGCACATACCTACATTGTATGATTACCTTATTTACTTTAATACAGTGATTCTTGAACTTTTGTTCTTGAGACACTACTCAAACAAGAAAAGTTTATGTTATTGCATTTCTAATTTTATTTAAAAAATATTAAATAAATAAATTGTAATTTTAATTTGTTTAATACTAAGTAAAAACTTCTATTGTTAAATTTAAAGAAAATATTTTGTAGTCACACGTATACTTTTGTGTCACGTTTATATTTTATAATGAAAAGTAATTTTATCAATATTTGAAGAATCTTTAAAAAAATAGTATATTTGAATTCATAAGAATTGTAATGAAATTTATAACTGAAATAATACATTTGCGTATAGAGAGAAAAATCAAAAATAAAAAGAAATAGATTCAGAATTTTTCCAAGTACACCCTACTAAATGTAAGAGAGTCGTATTTTGATGAGACAAACATGTTTGTTTTGGCTGCATAAGAAATTATGTCTTGATGCAATATTTGATATTGCTGCACATAAAATGCATCTCCAATGTGTTTTTTTTTAATCGCCGAGCGATACTTGGATTTAGAATGCATTAAAGCTAAAATGTCGTTTGAAATGCATGGTGCTGAATGGCACAAGAACGTTCAATGCCATTTTAGATATTGTAGTATATCTCTGTAGCTATCATCCAAAAATCAGTCAAAGTTTTTTTATAAAACTTGTGAATTGTAATGTGACACCGCTATAATAATTCATTAAATGTTATTTTTATGTTTGTAAATACGACTAACAGCTCAACATTGGCAGAATTGCGAATTTATAATTTCTTTGCGTAGAAAATGAAATATGTTACATTAAATGTATGGAACAAGTTGCGGGTAGTATTTCTTTAAATTTCTGTACCTAATTATATTTTTTCCAGTCTTTTCTGGATCGTCACTCACCATTTTAAAAGCCCTGCTGTAGTATATGCGTTTGTACAAACATTTCAATAAATATTATCAGATGTAAAACTTTAACTGGCCTTAGGGAAAATATCTAATATGTAAATTAGAGACAATTTTAATTTTTCTTGCTTAATAAAACAAGATTTGCTTACGATTAGATATTTCAATCGACATTTGCCTATAATTATTTTTTGAAATGATATTTTTGAAAACGACGATGGGAAAATTTAAATTTGAATTGGAACTCACAGAGAAAAGAAAGTGCAACAGTTTAATATTTCACCAGTATGCAAATCTTTTTTGATCTAATATGTAAATTAGAGATGCAAATCTTCTTCCAAGATTAGCGATGGGTTTCGTTTCCACATCGCTCTCTTTTTGACTCTGCTCATTTGTTCTGCTGGTTTTGAATGTTTTCCATGATACATCCCTTTTGTTCATTTTTTTTTTAAATTTATGATTTCGTAAGAAATTCCTACCCTACCCATGATCTTCTTTTCTTGCTGGTTACTGTGTGTACAAACTCCATTTTACTTATTTCTTTCCCATACGTCCATCTTTTTTTTTTTTTGGAGTATAACTTTACAAAAGCAAATTGTAACTCCATGGGATGTTTATCCCACGATATATAAAATAGAAAGAAAAAGAGTTATTAGTATTTTCTTTTAACAGGAAGTCTTGACGTCATATAAATTTATTAATCCGAATTTAATTAAGTTGAGCTGTAGTAAAATCGTTAGATAAGGGAACTCATAAGTTCACGCAACGGACTCTATTTTCGATTACAATACGTGCTGGACTCTATTTTCTACTTTAACGAGCTGGATTCTATTTTCTCTTACATTTCTTGCAACACACATATTTTGTATTTTTCACATTATGCACAATGACCATTCATATAATATAATTTTTTTTTGTCGGTGCAAAATAATGTTGATAGATATAAATCTGGCGTATTACCCATTAGTTGGAACGAAATTTTGTCGTAAGTCGAAGAGATGCTGAAAATTGAAATATAGAAACAAAAGCCCCCATCCCCTCCATCGCCATTTATTGTAATGTTTAAATTACCTATTTTTGCATGCCTTATGTATATACACAAATTTATGCAGATTTAGACAAAGGGATTTCAAGGTCATTTAAGAGTTAATGAGAAGCCATGGGTAGTAAATAAGCTGATTTGCTTGAATAATTGCCGTTTTAAAGTTTAAGCATATTATAAATGTTTTAAAGTTAGTCAAG